>CM066590.1:13931930-14184430 GCA_033816785.1 Picus viridis
ACTAACTCAGCAACTTCCTTACATGGGGAAGCTGCTGGTAGTGTCTGAAAGTTACCTAGCAGTAAAGCTCAATTTCATCTTAATACATCTCTGGCTTAGATTTGTGTTAATTTTGTACTTGTTGAGACACACTTGAGAACTGCTGTTAATTACTGGATAGGATTGACAAATCAAAAAATGTAAATACAAGCACACAACCTTTTTATCACGTGTAAGCCACTTTTCAAAAACTGTCAAGGAATTATATTTTTAGAAGCTGTTCCTGTATAGACACAAGTAATGCAATAACTGGGTCAGTCTTTCAGATTATGAACACGCTTACGATGAGAATATTCTTGGCGTAAGTCAGGGGTATTATATAATAAGGAAACAATGTCTTTTTATACTTTTCTTCCAAAACATACCCTAGTGAGAACTAGACTAAAAAAACCCCATAGGATTGCCTATGAATAGATTTCTTTGCAACATGATAACTTCAGCCAAATTACACAAAGTAAATTTAAAATCCTTGTCATGTTTTCATAGTTACATTTCTAAACCCCTTTATTGGCATCTGATATGATTTCTGATTGTATAACTAAGTCCCAGACCAACAATATATAGATGTACAAAATTCTCCAAGTACAGATTTCTAAAAGGCAGGAGTCTCTGATTGAAAACAACCAACTATGTAAATGAAATAAATTAAAAGCAGTGGGACTAGTCCTGCTTTACCTGGTGCCCCAGAAGGTACAAAAAGGCATTGTGGAAGGCTGAGGAAAGTTTCTTCGGGTCAGCAGTGGGGTAGATCTGTGCCTGTGTACTGTACTATATACTGTATGATTAGAGTGAGGAGAATATCTGTTGCAGTGCTACCTCCAGAAAGGTCAGAGATCTGCTGTGACAAGAGGTGTCAAAAAAGAAAGGGAATTGGCTCCTACAGTGAGATGGTACACAGACCATTGTCAATAGAGTTGAATGATGTGCATGGATAAACTGTGGAAGTCAGATGTAGTGTATCAGTGAGGAAAAAGAATTGGGTGCTGATCTCCCTTTGTGGTCAGTAAAGTAAATATGGTAAACTGATTATATGGTGGTTTTTTAATTGACTGGTAAGTGGTGAGCAAGTTCTTTTTTTAAAGGAAAACAACCCTTCTTTTTTTGTAAGGGTGTCTTTTAGGAAGAGAAAGAGAGTAATGCCCTGAAGTGTGGAACATTCAAAAATGTTTGGAATCTGACAATGGTTGAGTAAGTCTAAAATCTGTTAGCTGGGTAACCTCTCTGTGTATGGTGGACTACATAGCTTATTGGTTACCTAGCTTGAAAAGCTTCCTTAAAGTTTAGGTTTATGTGATTGGGTGGGAAAAAGTGTGTAAACAAGAAGGAAGTAATTTCAGGCTTTCAAAATAATGTTATATACAGAGTTCGGGAAAAGACATACAAAATGTGTTATGTATTTCATGTAGAAAAAAGAACTTCTCTGTACTAAAGATGTTGAAAAAATACCATTTGGTTAAAATGTATGTGTGTGGGAATTGTTTAAACATTCTTATTGCTCTCAAAACTATCATTTAGCATCAGTGAAAATATTGTCATATTTAACGTGTGAAGTGAGATGAGATGATAAAAGGGAGACTTTTGACAACTCAGATGTGATGGACAATTCTTGCAACAAGGGCAAAACAATCATAATTTATCCTACAAATTCAACTAGTTTTTGGGGTGAGGGGGAATCTATGGCATCTGAGGTACAACAGGGCTTTCATAGATAATCAAGAGCTGATGTTTTCTTATCTTGTGGCCAAAAGAAAGATGGTGTTCTTAAGTGGATCCTTTTTTGTGGCTATCTGAAGAAGCATAATTCCAGACTCCAACCAAAATAGCTCCTTTATAGCTAGAACACTGATAAATGGAGGCTGGTAGAAGAAATAAATCTGAGGAAAAATATGTAGGAGTTTCCCCCTTTTCTTTGATCTTTGTCTGCCCATAAGTGTACAAAATAACATCCGTGTCTTAGTTTGGTTGTGTCCGACATAGAATTCAGGTCGTTCTTGCAGGTCCTATGCGAAGTCCAACAAAATCAGTGAGATACTGTCTATTGATTTCAATGACTTTTAAATCAACCTTTGTTCATTAACTACCTGACAGTAATGGAAAACAAAACCAAAAAAGGACCTTTGCTGATTAATTTATGTACGCAAATTTTCCTTAACTCCAAATGTCCCTTTTAAAACCAAAACAAAACCAACCAAACAAAAAAATCCCAACTCATAGAGCCAAATGCCTCCATAAGAAATCAAACCAAACAAAAAGTCCAGGCCTCCTCCTTTCTCTAAACTCTCCAAATACACGCAGCCAGGGAATTACTTAAATAGATATTCTTACCTTTACTACAAAAAATTCATGCGGAAGTCCTATCTTGGAATACGCTATTCATTAGTTGGCTTGGCAGAAGGAACACAATCCAAATGAATGAGCTGCCAAGAGTATTTTTAGTGGTTTTATACCATTGCCCGTTCAAATCTTGGAAAATTTCTTCAGAAAATTGGACAAAGTGACCAGTCATTTTATGGGCTTTTGCAAGATCTAAAAGTGAAAAACAACTATTGTATTTAGCATCTGCTGATGGAGGTTTCAGGCTATAGAACTTGAGAAAGTACTGCTGGGAAGCTAATACAAGAGCCACAAAATGTTGGACTGATAATAGGAAACACTGGCACTGAACAGATATGGAAAGACTCATGCTAATATTCTATATCCAGGTCTGCTACCCTATGCCGAGTGCTAAAGATACTGTAGTTAAACAGTAGTGAAGATCTGGAATGAAGTCAGAGACAAATGCAAGATAGATAAACTTGTCCTTTTTCACTGTGAATATTACTGGCTGGTTAATTCTGTCTTTGGAGTCTTAAAACCCAGGAAGAGAAAAGAAAGCAAGTTGTACACACATTTTTCCAAATGAGGAAGTGTATGTCCTTACCCATATATGTAATTAAGCCTTCATCTTCCTTTATTTGAAGTCAAAGTCAGTGTTTTTCCTTTTGCTTCTTTGGGAGTTGGGTCTAGATTTGTGCTGCCATTGTAACTGTTTCCTTGACAGTTTTTTGGTTGGGTGTTTTGTGTGTTTTTTAAACCCTCCCCAAGCTGGAAGCTAGAAAATCAATAAAAGGGAAACTATTCACCAGATACCACATGAGGTTTAGTGGATTATATTTTATTTGACTCAAAGTGGAAAGGAATGACAAAAGAATATAACACTTTTAATCCTTCATAAAATACCTTTCTGGGAAACTGTTCTGTGCACGTGAAGCTTAATTGTGGAGGTGTTTTTCTCCTCAGCAACACTGTCTTTTTTTGACCTGTACAAAGATGATACCCAGACTGTGTACAAACCTGTACAACAGTAATATCCAAAGCTGACGCCTTCAAAAGTTACTTTGGCTTATAAGTTCTGCATGTTGGGATTGTCTGCAAGATGAGATATAGACAGGATATATGTATTTTTTAATGGTCTTAAAAAACTTTTCTAAGGATTTTAAATACCTGGAGGAATGACAGCTTGAGGTGACAGAATTGGTGCAAACTTTTGACAGTAAATAACTAGTGATCAAACAAAAGTTGTGTATGACAGAACACCAGCAGAAGCAGTTTAAGGATACATTTCACTAGTGGAAGTGCCCACTGTAGGAGGTTTACAACATCACCTAGAGTATAAAGTGACCTCTTCACAATAGTGAACAAAACTTTTCTCCAAGTACGGGAGATCATCTGGAGCTAGTGAAAATGAGCAAACTTAAATTTGCCTCTAAACTAAGCATGAGTAATAAACACTAAAATTACATTTTGGTTTTGGATCAGTTATGCCATTGCTTAATATCACCCTAAGATCAGCTCACAGTTAAAGGGGCAAGAACTGTTTTACCTAAGAAAATTCATCTTGTTAAATTTGATTTATGCCGCAGTAAAGAGGCACTGATCAGGCTGACAAGTTTTACAGTTATTTGGGGTAGGACTAACTTCAGTCAGACTCTTTCTCAGTTTTGGGCTTAATACGAATTCCCCTTAAATATATTAATTTAGAATGGCTCTACACAAAGTGATATCTGCTTTAAAAATCAGGGGTGAGAAGTACATTGACATGAAATAGTGCCTTTAAAATTCAAAATTGATAAACTTAATTGTTCTACATTTATAGAAAGGAAAAAATAGGATTCTTATAATTGCTGTCAGCTAACAATGTGGTTTTAATATTTTTTCCTTTTGACGTTTGTTCTGTTGCCAGGTGTATCTGCTTATATTCTGTGATCTGCTTTGCATTACTTTTATAGAAATATTACCATTAAAAGTGCTACATATAGTATTAAGTAGCACAGCGAGTCAGGAGACGTGGATTGAATCTCTAGTGCACAAAGTAGAAGGTTGGATGCCTCATCTGGGTGATACAGTATAAATACCTATAACCAACTCATCAGTCTGGCACTACTGGTAATCTTGATATTAAATTGAACCATGCAGGAGTGCAGTATCCCAATATCCAGGGTTATGAATATTGCAGATTATGGACACACAGAATGCACCAGAAAGACTTTCCTATATTGGCTACTCTTGGTGCAGTTTATTCTTCTGTCAGTATTTCCCCTATAAACTCCTTTTATTCATAGGCTTGGCAGTTAGCCATAAAATTTTGCTTCTAGCAGGAATTTGGCAGACACTGTCTCCAGTCAGTAAAATTATTTTAAACAATTTTTTTAAATGTATGATACATATTGGGGCTCTTTTAAAAGTTAGAGGTGCAGAGGTGCAGTCCTTTTTGTTTTGTGTGGGGGTTTTTTGTTTGGTTTTTTTGTTGTTTTTTTTTTATGAGAAAAAGGATTGGTTTCCGTGTTGGATTTTTTATTGTTGTTGTTTTTTTTTTCATTGTAAATCCTCTAAACAAATTCTTAAAGGAAAAAAGACTGACACCAATTAGAAAGAGAAAACATTAGTTTTCTTTGAAAAGCATGCATATAGAGGTACTGTGTGTAAATGGCAAGGTTTTGTGTATTTAGAAGTGATTGCTCTTAGGATGTTGCTTTACATACATAATTTATCATTGTGATGGGATAAAGCTTGTTCATGATGTTACAAACTGTAAGGTAAATAGTATGTGACATACACATAATTTTAAATGCCCATATTCCCTCTTTATTTACTTTTCCATAAGCTGTCTTTCAGTCTTGTACACAACAGCCTTAGCAAGTCAACCCTTTAACAAATTCATCATAGTGCAATAATTGATAATGTTGTGGGAGCAAGCAGATAAGATACCTTTATGTCAATCTGTTGTATGGTCTAGGATCCAAGTGTACTCAGTTTGCACTTCATGTAAGCAGAATAGCCTTTCTTATCCTTCAGGGTTTGCAGTGTTGATTTGGGAAAATACCACCAGGACCACCACAAACCAGCAGGAATGAAATGTAGTGGTGATTGTGGTAACAACTCCTGGTTTTTGTATCAAGGTCTGTTCTTCTCCATGCTCTTACAGTTTACCTGTAGGCTGGATGGCAAAGACAAGTCCCACCCTGTGCTTTTCCCCTGTCACTTTTCTTCTGCTTGTGAACTCTAAGTTTGCTACCTTGATGATTAATAGAGCTTCTGTAATTTGTAGCATTACCTGCCATAGCTCTCCTTTACCCTGAAACACTTCTTCAGTTACTGGGTCTTCATCAAATGAACATATCAAAAGGAAAGCCTGGCATAGGTATTTTATCAAGAGATGTGTCTGGGACTCATCACTTCTCCTGACCCTTAGGGAGAAATGTTTAGGATTTTTTTTGCTTTGTTATGTGTTCTTTTTAATATGGAAAGCATGAATTAAAAGCATTCAGAAATATGTAATCAACAAAGTATGATTGCAATTTCATGTGGCATGAGAATCATAGACTCACTTAGGTTGGAAAAGAACCTGAAAAATAGTTTTGTATATTTGATAGTGGCACCAATGTGCCACTGTGTGGTTTTGGGAAGCTGATACAAATCCTCTGGTTCATCACAGGCATGGTGCTCATCCTTTCGGTGTTGATCTTCTTTCCGCTGTACATGCAGAAGTGATGCAGTTTATTGCATGGTGAAGTATTTTAAAGCCCCTCTGTTTGGATGTTTGCAAACATATTTAATAAGGTAATTAAAAAAAAAAAAAAAAAAAAAGGCTGGCTGTATTTACCAGAAATTGGAATATCTTCTTCTATTATGCACCTGAGGAACTCTGCACATTGGACTCTGGCTGACCCATCACACTGTTTGTGCTGGATGAGGAACATGTGGTGCACAGTGTGAAGGTGGAAAAACACAGTGCATCCAGGTGCAAATTTTCACTAAGCATTCAGTAAAACTTGCATGAATTCTTACTACTTTTATGGACTCCAGGAAATACACAGAAGGTTGTTAATGCAAAGATAATTAACAAAAAAAAATCACCTGAAGATTTTCCCATTCGTACTTTGTACCTTCTGTAGATACACATAAGTAGAAAAGACAGTGTTTATAGTTGCAAAATAGAAGGAGGAAGAGCTCTGTATGGGACAATAAAATCTGATTTTGGAGGCAGATGTAATTCTCAGCTGTGCCTTATCCTTATCCTCCTTCTTCCTGAGGTCAGATTCTCATCTGTAAAATGGGCAAAACAATACATAGCCTTTATAAGGTGCAATCAGAAAGTAGTAAGACTGCATATTTTATTTGTCACATGAAAACTCTATCATTGTATCTGTGACAAGATTTCCTTGCACAACCAAATGCAAGAACTGTGTACTTAAAAATACCATACTGTGTAATTGATGGTAATTTAAATATTATTATGCTTGGTAGGATACATAACTTTTAAGTTCTTCCTTGGGAATGTTAATGTAATTGATATTCTTGAAAGGAATATCATATTTCTTATAAATGTTTTAAGGAATCCTATCCTTTCTTTCCTTGCTTGTTTTAAAATTCTGTCTTTACCTCTATTCCAAGCCCTGGCCAGTGTTTGTCTGAGAATGGCTACTGAGAAAGTGGGCAAGGAGTGATAACAATTTATATTGCTTTCTTGGTTTTGTTCCCTTTCTGAACCTCAGTGCATTTCCCAAGGCCTGTGGCTTTTGAGTTGTTGGCCGGCTACACGTGCAAATCTTTAAGTTATAATTCTCCAGACCACTTAGAAGTGGAGGGAATTGGAGTGGTGCTAAACATTTCTCAGTGTAGTTTCCATTTCAGATGGGGCAGAGTCAGAGGAATGAGTGTGTTTTGAGAGTTCCAATTTATATATTTCCAGCTACGTATTCACATGTACTTTTAAATCTTGGAAGACAATGAAATACTGGAAACTCAGGGAGGAAATTTTCTTGATCTTGGTCAGCTGTCCCAGATGATTTGGTCTAAAAGCATTAGAGAAGCATGAACTTCTTGTCTGACTGTTTGGATATCGCCAAAGGTGGTTATTAGCCTTCCTTCCTCTTCTCAGAACCTTAGATTTTCTCTATGCTCTAATACTGGTGAATGTGGAATAATATTTACCATTGTAGAAAAGGCAGATACGCAAGCCTCATACAGCTGTAGCTGGGCAAGCATGAATGAAAATCTGGGCAGCTGAGTCTGGATTATCAGATACATTTTCAGTGATGTGTATTTATGGGACATACTTATCAGAGTTTTTAAAATAATTTCTCTCTTTGGTAGACATTTCTATGTCAGGACAGTAATTTATGGAATATCACCTAAGAAAATAAAACAGATTGCTGTTGTCCAGAGGAGACAGCAGAGGCAAGTGCTCCTCTTGTAAAAGTCAGTTATATAATAAAAATATACCCTGGGACTTCAATGGAGGTCATCAAACCTGTCAGCAGTGAGTAAAACTAGTATTTGTGTGGTTTTTTAGAATCATCTGAACAATGTTGTTAACTCACATTGAAAAATAGCAATTTAATTATACTTTAAGTACTTCAGTGCTGATTCCTTTTATCAGGAGTATGTAGGTGCTGTCTGGAGCTATTGTTCAGGAGTTGGGTATGCTAATGCAGTTGCTTGCTGCTTGGAATTGCTAGGGTGGGAACCATGATTCCTTCTCCATGCCCACAAATTCCATGTTCCCTCTGTTACTGCTCACATAGAAGGAAGGAGGTGATACAGACTCTCTTCAGTGCCAAAAGCCTCAGCTAGCTCATAAGTGCCAAATAGCCAAGCAACATTTCATCCCTTCCTGGATGCCAAAAGCCTCAAGTATCCGTGCTCCACCTGCCAAAACCTCCAACTTTGTCCTGACAACTCCTGCAGTGCAGGCCTGTGTTGTCAATACGAAATTTTGCAATACACTGACAATGGAAAATCTGGATTCAGTATAATACTGAAAAACATGCTGGGATTTGCCTTGAGTTTAGTATCAAAATGAATTACACTGTAAATATTTCCTCTGTGTGACTCTCTTGTATGTTTTATTTTCCAAATCTTGAATTTGAACTTGCACAATTCAATGCTGAGAGCTCCAAACTACATCTGAGCCCCCAGATGTATTCTTCCATGTAGCTAAAGAAGTCCATCATTTGCCTTTTGGCTGGTTTCTTGCTGGTGAGTCTCCTGGTCTTTCAGTGAGTTTTACCAGCTTGTGTTTCTGTGCTCGTTTTTTACCGTGCACTGATTCCATTTTGGAGTCAGTTCATAGTACATGGACACCCCTACCCAGCAGCATGGCCAAGTGCAGGGAGTAGTTAATATGACTGAAATAATATTAGTAATACTAAAACTCATTACTTCTAACATCTGCTTAAGATAGCTACATTTATTCCCAGGTGTTTTTTATCAGTCTAAAATGATGATGCTTTTTTTTTTTCCTCAGGATTTTATAATCCCAGATTTATCCTTTCTAATGTACAGAATAATACATAATTTAATTTGGTCCATATAAGTAAAAGATCTATTAAACTTAATGACATGTGCTGTGCACAATTAGGTAATATATAATGCACCCAGAAACAGAAATATATCAGAAAATGTGTTGAAATCTATAATAAAACAAGTGGAAGTTTTTCTGCTAAAATCAGGTAATGCAAAATTTCATTAATATTTATTTTTCTGGAAGTAAGTTTTTACTGTTCTATTTAGTTGCTGCCGCAACTGAAATAGTTTTTCCTTAATCTGTATGCTACACCTTCCTCACATTGTACAAAATAGAGGTGTAAATTGGGTTTGTATGTAACATTAGCAGGGAAGGAGATTTCTCATATCGTTTGTTGCAAACCATAGGCATAACAGCCAGAGTTAAAAGCAAAGGATATGGTTCTGAGGCTGAACAGTATTACCCAGTGATTATCTGCAGGTACATACATGTTCCTTCAGTTTTGTACTCTGCTCAAGGATACACTCATCAGTGCAATTTGATCCTTTTTCTGCCAAGTGTAGTGTCTGGGAAAAAGAGTTTGTGAAAAGTGTCACAGAGCTGCTCAGGCCGGATATTTCCACTTCAGTGTCATAATTCCTTGCACTACCTCTGGAGACGTTGTTAGGTATGAGGAGAAGCAAATGGCATAGTGCAGTGCTGCACATGAAGATTAGTGAACAGCAACCTGACCTTGTGCTTTTGGAATACTCGAGGTCAGGATAGTGTTAATAGTACTTACAGGTTGTGAGAGTGGGAAAAAGCAATAAAAAGGAAATGCTTCATCTCTGTTCAAAACACTATCAAAGATGAAATTCACTCCTGGGAGAAGGGCCAGCACTGAGCTTTGGATATTGCTTAATTTAGGCTTTCAGTGGGACTGAAGGGGTGTTTATACCCTTCAGTAGATTCTTTCCCTTGGATGAATTTAGTCTGAAGAATTTAAACTTTGTATGGAGAAATTTAGTTGTATGCAATGTGTTATTAAATAGCAATATGATATAGCTGTGCCGATGTAACTCCTCGTGGGGATTCTCTTTTGAACTTTGGCATTCCTTTTCAAATTCATAAAATACACTCCAATAAGAAGCCATGTGAAAAAACAAAGAGCAGGTATCCAGAGAGCTGTAGTGACATCTGCATAGTAGCAGGTACATTGGTAAATATTCCTGCATAACTGATGCTTGTTATGACAGCATCTTATTTTGTGAGCCCATTCCTAAGTTTGAGTCGATCATTTTGTGTATCCATTGAGTTGTAGGCATTCCCTGCAGTGGTTGATACTGCCCAGAGGTTGCATTGAATCTCTTCTAGAACCTGACAGGGCTGGGCAGCCTGCTCTGGAGAAGTGCACAGGGGCATATCACAGAGCAGAATTTGGGGTAGTTTGTGCTGCAGTACATGGCAGATAGACTGTCACCTGGGGACTTATGCAGATGAATCTGAGTGTTGGGACTTTGTTTCTTTCATTGCACATTCTCTTAGAAAAAATCTGGTGTCAAATGCTATGTACTTGGCTTGTGCTTATTTTTAAAGCATAAATGTATGCTAAAATCTCTGGGAAACAAACATTGGGGGTGTTGGAGCATTTCTGTTGATAGTCTGAATCTTTCTTACACTGAATACTAAACATTTACATATCCAAGCCTTATGTAACGGATGTCTGAAGAATAATAAAACTACATAAACTGACCTTCATTCTCTGGCACCACATCTCCTTTGAAGTCTGCATGATCAAATTCAAGACAATTATGTCATCCTTCATAACAGCCAAACAAAAGTTTGGCCAAATAATAATTTTTGTCCATATAACAGCACTGTGTTTGATTTTTGTAATGTGTGTCAATGTAGCTGTTGTTATTTACTGGGTGTTACAAGTGACAGTAAAAAATCCCCTTGTTTTAGATTAATGATCAGTCCTGGTAACATCTGGATTTCATTTATTTTACCTCAGTACCCACTTCTGCTGTGCTCAGTTACTTTGAATAGAACATTGCGAAGCAAGTACGGCCTCAAAACACACAAATAATTTTCAGTATGTGCCCATATGTGGCAGAAAACAGAGCCCTGGATAGAAGAAGGGAAGCTGGCACTAACACTTTCCCCCTGTCCAAATCTACCAATGCCACACTTTCAGTAAAATTCTCCATGTACAAGCCTGCTTCTGTCAGTTAAGGGCTGTCAGCAGAGACTCAGATCACACATTACTGGGCCTCAGACCTTGAGGAAACCTTGGCATACTGTCATCTTAGTCTTTGAGGCTCTGCCTGTGTCACCAAGTGCTTCAAAACCTGTATTTTATTTTCCTCCATCCTGTGATTTAAGTGGTCCTTGCTGAAGTCCATGTGCAGTATCATGACTAACTTACTTTACTTTCAAAACTAATTATAGATTCAATAAATTTCAAATATTTCATCCCAATCTATCTTCATTAATTGGATTAATTTCTGCAGAGGACATTGTATAGATTCTTAAATATTTCTTTGAATGTAATGCTTGCATCTAACCTTGCATTCACGTGTGATGCTTTTGGAATGGTTGCAACTCTTGCCAGCATAGCTTCATCCAGTGGAAGTGTGACAGGTTTTGCCATGTAGTTCTGTGTAAAAGGCAGCCAGTCATTTAGGTTATGTTTCTAGTTGTTTAAACTTATTTTATCTGGATTCACTGCAGCACTTGGGACATTGCTTGATCATGTTACATCAATGGGTACATATGTGCATGTACACATTGATGGATGTGCAGGTACATACATACTTTCACAGTGAGGATGTTTAATGGACATGTTGCACTTCATCTGTTGCAAAATTAAACCATTAAAGGAAAAACACTTCCATAAAAGCTTCACTGCTGAGCCACATTATTACAAGTGAAGATAATAAAACATGGAAAAATTGAAGTTAAGAAGCAAAACCAGAATGCCCTTTTTAAGTTAGCTGTTGATTTAATTCCTAAATGAGCTTCCAAGGTTTTGTTGGTTTAAATCATGATGTTAATGAACTTTATTTCATTTCAGTTTGGTACCATGTTGTAGACAAATGTAGTATGTGGAGTTTATGAAACCAGACAGCTAGTAAATCAATATTATTTTGCTAGTAAATTACTAAGCCAGTGCAAGCTGCTTTTAACTCTTTCCCATGGGACAAATAGTTTGAAGTATCTGGAGTTTAAATCAACACTGTGGGCACTGAATTAGTCAGTGATTCTGAAGAAGGCTTTGTTGGCATAAACCTCTGCTTTGATGATCCTAGTATTTACAGCTTTTTAATTAGGTACAGTTCAGAACAATAGCTTTTATCAAAGCAGTTTAGTAACTGAACAACTGGACATTGTGTAGGGCTTTAGATGACATTCTGTCTGTTAATATTATGTGGCTGGTTTTAATACAGTGATGAAGTTAGGATTATTTTAAGCATTGCCACTGCTTCATCAGAAGAAACTATTTGAGAGTGATGTATATTGATTTTTTTTTTAATATCAAAGGTTTAATAATTTCTTCTCAACATTTAAAAAAACCCAACCATTTTCCTTGCAATTACAGAAGATAAACTTTAATTTTGCCCTCATCAATGTGGAAGATTATGTTCATCTTATTTTCGTGTGCTGAGTGATTTGTTGGGAAGTGCCGAGCTCTTTTTGCTCAAGATTGAAGGCAGTTGGTTCCATTTTCAGTGTCAGATGTTTCAGGGTTGGCTTCTGTTGTAAAGTAAACCCAATGCCAGCATGGAAATTCCTCGGGGATCTTGGCAGAGCTGGGCTCTATGGTTTCTGGAACAGCAGATTGGCCTAAGTACACTTTCAAAGCTTTACAATAAGTGTTTGTAAAATTTGTAAACTTAGGGGAGCAAGAAAGTTCAGGAGCCACTGATGTGTTTAGACCATTTTCTTCAGTTTAACGTTCAAATGGAGATAGTGTAGCCTCTAACACCCAAAACCAAACAAAAATTGGAGAAGTTCATGGTTTTTGAAAGAGGGGTGGAAAAGTTTGGAAATTGCTGATGTTTGTTAGCTGCTTAACTATGGGAGTAGTGCTGTCATACTAAGTTTGTCTGCTCTTATTAATACCTTTAAAACGTGTTTGAATAGTCCTTAGTTCTGGTCAAAGCTGTCTCAGTTTATTTGCCACTTCAGTTTGTAAAAATGATGCTTGTTCAATAGTTATACTTACAACTGCTGTGTGAGTGCATCCCAAGTATGACAGCTCGTTCACAGAAACAGACCCATTTTCGAGTTCTGTGGCAGGTGGGGTTTTTGTTTGTTTGTGTGTTTCATTGTTTCATTGATTTTGTGCTCTGTTTTGTTTGCTGTAGTATTTAGGAGAAAATCCCTTTGCCTGCACCGCATTGCACTGATTTGTATTCCCAGTATGGCGCTATTTTGAAAACAACTTTGTCTTTACTGTTTACCATTTTCATTTCAAGCTTAATAATCTTTTATCCGAATCAATTCTTTTCATGACTGAATATGAGCTGGCTTTATACTGCTGAATTTGGGAATATGTATGCATTTTTGTCCCACTTACACTGTAAGATTTCAGTAAACATCCCTCACTTCAACTTTCATGAGGTGTTTTGGAAGAAATTAGAGCAATTGTGTTGGACATGTGGGTGTTGGGAATGACAACATCGTTTGACATAGCAGTCTGTTGGCAGAAGACAACCCATCAAATGCACTGTATCTTCAAAGACTCTGCTTCCTTTCCCTTGCAATTATTATATATTATAATAGTAAATAAACTTGAGATACCGTAAATAAACTGCAAAATAACATAGTCAAGTACTATTAATGTCAAGCAGTAAAACATTTACCAAATCTATTAATGTATTTTTTTTTCCCTCTCTGTCCTCTGTTTTGATTTTGTTGTTTTTTTTAGAACTCCAGAATTACTCGCTCTGATGAAGATAAAGAAGGTGCTTGGGATGCCTGGGGTGCCTGGAGCGATTGCTCTCGGACCTGTGGAGGGGGAGCCTCTTACTCCTTGAGGAGATGTTTAAATGGCCGGTAAGCCACATGTTTATGTGAGTTTATTCTTCGGCACCTCTGCCATGATTCTGTCCTCTGGCATTTCTACAGAAGCACTGTGGTTTCTGTTTCTAGAACCAAGTGCTGTGTGCAGATCAAATGCTATGAAATCCTGTTAATATATTTTTGTAAGATGTTAAATAAATACCTGAGCCTTCAACTATGATAGAACTTTAGTGTGTTATTAAATATATTATTGGAATAACAAAAATTATTTTATTTATTAGAGCCAAATACTGAGAGAAGTCCCTGTCACCATAATATAAAGCAAACAGTGAGTTACCAGCATACAAATTTGCACTTAAACATTACGTGAAATGAATTTCAGGTCTCCTCCATATCTTCCTGTAGCAAAAATCGACTTACTTAACATAGAGATGTATCAAATGCTGCTTGCAGTTGGAAAATTTTCTGCTGGTTCTTTCTATGCAATGGTCCTGGTGGCCATATGTTTTCATGGATAAACCTCTGTAGCTTGAAGAGAGCAGTGTATGTGGTGAAAACAATTTACTTCTGTCGTAAAGCTGGACTAATGTAGGAACTGGTTGCTACAATCCTGAGAGTATGAGTAATGCAATAGGCTTGTCAGGCAAGAAGAGATCCCAACCAGTTTAGAAGTATCTCTGCTGGCATCCATATTTGCTGCTTTACTTGAATTCTTCTTAAACCTTTTAAAAACTGTTGATTATGTTTATATTTCTATTTTCCTGATTATTTTTTTTTCATGTTAAATGTAATATTGTCCAGGAAGTAATTTTTTTTCTTGGAAAAGGCTTGTAGTATGATACATTAGTTAAGTGTAAACGGTATGAAATACATAGCTGAAGATGATTGATTAAATCACTGCCTGTTTTAGTGCAAAATGTACAAAGATCTTTGAGAAGAGTAAAATTTCCAGCAAGAAGCTGTGATATTCTCCCAGTATGTTAGGAGCTGTGAAATGATCTCAATAAACTGTAGCAATATAAATTCCACTGTGGTTTTATTAATATTTTTAATGTGTTCCCCTGTGAAAAACATGTGCTTTCCATACCTTGATAAATGTATAGTTTAAAAGAGGCTTTTTTTCTTTTCCTGGGTTTTATTATTGTTGTAATGTCCAGGAAATGCAAAACTGTGAAGCAAAGTTTTCGAATTTGTACATATCATAAACATTTTTGATTTGCACCTTGTGATGCAGTCATTCTTATAAAATACTGGAAATTTGAGACATGCAGTATCTTGAGCTTGGAGAGTTGTACCTTCATCTGAGCTGGTCAACTCTTGCTCCAGACATCCACTGCTTTTTAAATGATATTTTCCAATCTCTAACACATGTTAAAATTTTGTTAATATTTTCAATGCATTTTCATGCAAAAAGTGAAAAACTAAATTTGAGCAGACAGTTACCAGCTATGCATTCATGCATTGTTTATTGTAAGACAGGTCTTTTTGGTATATTTCTGATTTTAGAGGTAGTCCTAATTACAGTTTCTTGCCAATTAATTGGAAATGCATTTTCAGTTCAAGGGCTTGATTTTGCCATTCTTGAAAAGAAGATCTTAACCATGAGCAAAAGTGCTGGTCGATTATTGATATGTTTGGCAAACTGTCCATTAGAATCGCCACTTCATTATATGCCTGGCATTTCAGCTACTAACAGCAGACTTTGAGGATCTGAATTGCCTGAATCTCAGGATACATACACATTGGGCACTTTAGAATATAATACAGACCCTGAGAATTGTATTTTATTTAAAATTATAGATTCTGTTCGTGTGGCTTTGGGTCAGTAAAATTACATTCTGTTCTTTGAAAGCATTGCATTGGATTTTGGGAGAAAGAAAAAGCATGAGGCTGGGTTTTTTTCTTTGGTAAACAAAACAGGAGAAAGGAAAACTAATGCTCATTAGGCCTATGTTTCATTCAAGGATTGCTTAGGTACTGTGGTCTTCTTTTCCTATGGGTTATACCCAATGGATTAGAAGTGGTTTTGCTGAAGTGAGCATTGGTCAGGCTTAGGGATGCCTTGTGAAATCTTTTTCACAAGATAAATGTGTTTTTCATAAGGTTTGCAGTAAATTGGGCGTACAAGGAAAGCCACACGTTCTTTGTTGAAAAGACACAGCAGTGTAACCTGTTGAGTCCCTAGAGCCCTTTTGTATTTAAAGCTTGTATTTTGATTCCTAATTATGGTAAGGCAGTAGCAATAAAAGTCTACTTTTCAAGAGAATATCTAGCTGTAAAATAGGCAGGCTTGTATTTGGCTGTTATGCAGTGTAACCTTTTTTATTCTGTTTTCAGGAACTGTGAAGGCCGTAATATTCGGTACAAAACCTGCAGTAGTAATGTGAGTCTGGCTTTTAAAACTATTTTACTTATTCAAACAATGTGTTAAAATTTAAGAAATGCTGCTTCTTGTTTAAAACCTTATGGTGCATTTTTTTCCCCCGTTGTTATCACCATTTTAAAATATTTCAGCCTGCATGACACCACAGGCTCTCAAATTTAGGCTTCCCAAATGAAAAATTTCTTTCAAAATTATAGTGCCAGTTGTGATTCAGAATGTTCTATATAATTTATTAGGAAAATTAAACATTTGGAGGATTAAAAATTCAGTTCTCATCTTAAACTAGCTAGTGCTTTCCCTGAGGGTGCTGTATTTCAGCTGAATGCTAAACTGAGCTCCTGATCATTTGTGATCATTAATGATATGGTAGCACTCTTCACATGAGCACAGGTTAACTGCCTGTGTCCCTTTCAATTCTTAGATTGCATAATTAATCATTATATTCCTTCTGTTTGCCTAAGCCCAGATGTTTATACGTCCATATGTAAAAGCATGTATGTTTAGGTACACTGCCACAGACGATTCCTTTGACTGAATGTGAAGCTGGAGTTTTGACTGTACAGTTGCTGTTAGTGTGATGCAATCACATTTTGCTTTTACAGAGATGTTTTATGAAAACCAGTCACATACAGCATACTTAATGACTTATGCCCAACTGATTTGTAGTGATGGTTTGTGCTGTTTAAACAGCTGCTGCCTTTCACCCCAGATGTTGTAGTCTGTTCAAGGTATGCAGCCCATGCAGGACTTTCTGATACCACTGATCAGCAGCCCATGTGCACAGACACAATAATTCAGAATGGTTTATTGTCAGCAATCACCCTCCTGCATGGGTTACCTTACAGTACAATGTGACATTCATATAATCTCATTCCAGAAAGCAGAGAGGATAGATAAATAATTAAAGTAAAAGCACCTTTTTCTTTATTTTTTCTACTTAACTGTAGTGCATAGATTAATCTGTTTCTGGCTCTGGGAGGAAAGGTGAGGCCTGCAGTTCCCTTAGGTTGAATTATACCCAAGCAAGACCAGGTGATACTCATGTCATAGAACCATAAAATCAATAAGGTTGGAAGAGACCTCAAAGATCAAGTCCAACCTGTCACCCAAGACCTCATGACTACTAAACTATGGCACCAAGTGCCACATCCAATACCCTGTGATTTCCGCCAGCATCAGGCAGCCATGTGTTCTTTCAGAGGCCTGACACTGGAAGTTGCCCAGTAAATATGTTGAATCAGTGTATCTTCTGGGACAACTGGCCATTCCCACCCTTCAGTTTACCACACCTCCAGTTTCTTGTGTGCCAGTTGGCTTCTGCCCTTCTCAAGAACATAGCTTGCTAGCCCCTTCAATTTCTCTAACTCTATTTCTGGGGTTTCCCCCACAGAGACTCACAGCATTAGAAGAGAATATAATAGAATAGAATAGAATTAAACAGGTTGGAAGAGACCTTTGAGATCATCAAGTCCAACCTATCACCCAACACCATCTAATCAACTAAACCATGGCTCCAAGCACCCCAACAAGTCTCTTCCTAAACACCTCCAGTGATGGTGACTTCACCACCTCCCCGGGCAGCCCATTCCAATGGCAAATCACTCTTTCTGTGAAGAACTTCTTCCTAACATCCAGCCTAAACCTCCCCTGGCGCAGCTTGAGACTGTGTCCTCTTGTTCTGTTGGTGGTTGCCTGGGAGAAGAGACCAACCCCCACCTATCTACAACCTCCCTTCAGGTAGTTGTAGACAGCGACAAGGTCTCCCCTGAGCCTCCAGGCTAAGCAACCCCAGCTCCCTCAGCCTCTCCTCATAGGGCTTGTGCTCCAAACCTCTCCCCAGCTTTGTTGCCCTTCTCTGGACACGTTCCAGAAACTCAACGTCTTTCCTAAGCTGAGAGACCCAGGCCTTAAGGTGTGGCCTACCCAGTGCTGAGTACTGGGGCAGAATGACCTCTCTGCTCCTGCTGGCCACACTATTCCTGATACAGGCCAGGATACCACTGACCTTCTTGGCCACCTGGGCACACTGCAGGCTCATGTTCAGCCTACTATCAACCATTACCCCCAGGTCCCTTTCTGCCTGGCTGCTCTCCAGCCACTCTGACCCCAGCCTGTCGCACTGCATGGGGTTGTTGTGGCCAGTGTGCAGAACCCTGCACTTAGATGTGTTAAATCTCATGCCCTTGAACTCTGCCCATCTGTCCAGCCTGTCAAGGTCCCTCTGCAGAGGTCTCCTACCATCTAAAAGATCAACACCTGCCCCCAGCTTGGTGTCATCTGCAAATTTACTGATGATGGACTCAATCCCCTCATCCAGATCATTAATAAAGATATTAAAGAGCATGGGACCCAGGTCCAATCCCTGAGGGACACCACTAGTGCCTGGCTACCAGCTGGATGTGGCACCATTCACCACCACTCTCTGGGCTCAGCCCTCCAGCCAGTTCCTAACCCAGTGCAGAGTGCTGCTGTCCAAGCCACGAGCTGACAGCTTGGCCAGGAGTTTGCTGTGGGGGTGGAGTTTGCTGTGCCAGTTTCAGCTGGCAGAGGTTTGTAGAGGTGATTCATGAATCAGGCCCAGTGCAGGCTAAAGTCAGATTCTGGACACAAACTCTGTCACTTGCCCTCTTGGAAGAAAACACCTAGCAGCTTTGGGCGCAGTGTCCTTAGCTCATAAATCAAAATGCCATGTGCAAAAGCTACCATAATCTTTTAAAGCTGTAAGATAAGCTAAATTGCATCCAGGCAAGATGTTGGCAATACACAAACTGCCACACTAAAATCTATTTGCCACATTCCTTAAGTAGGTACCTAGTTGTATGCATTGTGTACAGTGATAACCCTGCATCACTGCAGCTTCCTATGCAACAGTACCCACAAGTCACTACAGTGTAACACCCTCTTGCTCCAGTGAAAGGACCAGAAAACTATCCAATGTACATGCTGTAAGCAGAGGTCTGCATGCTTTTAGGACATGTAAGAGCAGTTGTGTACACTTCTCATTTTAAGCATTATGCAATAAAAATCTGATGGAAATGAGGGCACTCTGCTTCAGCATAGAGAAAATTAAGATGATCAGCATCCTCCGTCCTTTCTGAACTCCCATGGAGTTTTTCTGAAGTCACTGGGGCCTGTTTTTTAACTTTATAACTTATTTTAAAGTGATAAGTGGCAAGCATCTTGTATGTGAGTCTGTTTGAATTTATGACGATTCAAATGTTAATTTCCAGACAGGAAATTTATTAGCCTTTACAGTTCTGCTTTTAGGGTGTGTCTGAAAGGGATTAGGTTTCCATTTCAGTTCAGATGCAGACAGAATCTCTCAGGAATGGTTTTTCCTAGATTATGGATCAGATAATGGAGTAGTCCTGAGAAAAAGATATTTCATGATATTTCCACTGTTAATACAACTGATCTTTGAATTTGGTGTCACTAAATTCAGACCCAGTATTAGACCTGACTTAACCTTGAAATGGGAGCTTACACCTAAATGTAAATCTGTGACTGCTAGGCCAGTTTTCTTCCAAATGATACAATTTTCCCCAAAGCATTATTTCCAATGAATGCTTCTCACTTTAGGAGTCAAATTTTAGTTTGAAAATTAAGAGTTTATACTAGCTTCTTTCCATATTAGTAGGTATTATTGTTAACCACATGAGACATTCAGCATATATACTCACTGTGCTAAGTTGTCTGCAAATGTAATTTTGCTACATGATACATTACACCACTAACATCTATATTGGGGAGTACAAATGAAGCACAACTTAATATGTGTGTCGTTCTAATGAAAAGAACAAGAATCATTTTACCAGAAAATTGGTTTCATCTGGATTTGTAATAGAATAGTAGTAAGTTCATTGAACTCAAGCATAGTTCCAGAATAATATTAGTGATATTTCAATCAAAAAATTAAATCAAGGTCTTAGCAACAAAATAATTGCTGAGATTAAGGCATATGCATAGCCTGCTTATCTTTCTATCATAACTGAGATGCCAGGTGCATGGTTTCCTAAAACTGAGTGTATGCTTTCAGCTTTTCTTAGAAAACTGTAGAGAAATAAGCTGTATAAATGATTCATTATATGCTGTTCAATGAGATTTTCAGTCTTTCTTAACCCCCCCCCCCTTTTTTATATCTCCATTTTTGTATATACTGTTACATTCTAATGCTATGATGTGCATTATATGGAAGTGTTTAAGATAATCCTTTAGGGTCCTATTCATAGAACAAGTTATTTGGATCATTTCCCCATAAATTTCACATTCTTATGTGCCAAAAAGTCACTTACACATTTGCCAGAGTGACTCTTTGACAGTAAGAAAAAGCACTGTTTTGTAATAGATTTGCCCATGTTTTATAAACTTCTATTGTATGCAGATAATGCTTGCACTTGTTCAGCATAATCATCAGATTATTGTCCCATCATCCATTTCATAACCAGCTCATTTATCCCATTCAGAAACTCCTGGCTGAACTACATCTGCCTCTGTCCCATAATATTTCACCTTGAGTTGCATATTTCTCTCTAATATTTTCCTTTATTTGTTTGAATAAATAAATAGTACTGATGCACTATATGGCTCTCATGGCTAGGATTTCTAGCTCAGGTATCTTAATTTTGGTAAGAAGTGGCCTGCAAACTGTGTAGGAAGAACACAGAACATGAAGCTGATTTCAGAAAGAAAACAAAACAGTGACTTCATCGGTTTTGGCCAGGTTTCAGCAAAATGAGATTCAATAGAATAGAACTAGACAAAGGGCTAGACTTTCTTTGGTGTCATCACTTTTATGGGAATTTTCTTGCCTTTTGTGCCTTTCTTTTTTTTTTTTTTTTTTTTTTTTTTTCTTTTCAGTAATTGTTGGCAAGAGTCACAGGGCCTGGTGCAACCTTCCTATTTTATACATGAACATTGCCTACAAAGATACAGATTTCCCAGGTTAGCTTTGTTTTCAGAGGCTGAAAGTACTCACTGCCAAACTAAAATGATACTTTTCATAAGAAGCCAGGCTCAAATGCCTCAGTTTTTAATCATCTGTCACAAAAAGAGTAGGAATATATCTATCTTTAACCCACATGGTAATCATGTCTGAAGCTTCCTTTTCAGACCCATCTGTCTAATAATGTTAATCCTAAGTTAGGTTATAAATACACTTCGTTCCACTACAAGATCTGGATGTGATTATTTTGCCAACATTTATCTGTTGTGCATTAGACTTCGCAGATATGTCTTCAGCTCCTTATGTAGTCTATGAAGCTCTAAGCAGCCTGGCTACAGTTCAGTGGATTAAGTGTGAGATAAAAGCTATTGCTGAAGTTAAGAAATCTGAAAAATCCTGGAATAAGTAGCAAGAAATAATTAACAAACAAGGAAAAATTTTGAATATTGAGAGGAAAGAGGGAATGATGGAATGAATTGATGTCTGAAATATGTTAAAACTAAAAAGACATGCAAACTGGATGAGGATTGGGACTCGTATGATTGTCTAATAGTGTGACCTTGCCTGCTTCCCAAGCATGCTTCAGCCTTGCCTATTTCTTCCACATCTTGGTAGAGTTTTTCTGTTTTTTTAACTCCCTCTCACTTTTCTGACCCATGCTAATGGAATTAACTTGAAATTTACAGGTCCTCTTGTTATCTTGATTACATTCCTTTCTATGCCTAATTGTCTTTCTATTTAAATTATAAACTCCCTTCTTTATTACAAATATGTATTGTTCTCAGGAAAACAGGGAACCAAACTTGGTTGTCATCCAAATGCTGATATAATGACAATTACTGTAATTTCAGTCCTTTGGTACCCCTTTCTCATGTGTTTTTGTGCTCCTGCTTTTGAACACTGCTCAAACATAATGCAGGTGGAACTGGTATATGAATTGAGCTGCCAGGATCACTTTGTGTCCTTTGAAGATGCCAAAACAAAATAAGGAGGTGGGAATTAATTTGCTCTTAGGCAGCCAGGAAGCAAGTGGAAGGAAGGAGCTTCATTGTGTTGAATCAATGAGAAACAGTAACCATGGATTGACATCCTGACTTTGTGGTGTTTCTGTCTTGGCATTGCATCAACACCAAGAGATAATGAATTGTAACAGCAGCCTGTCAAAACTCAGCCTCAGGCCATAACTCTGCCTCTTTTACAGATAGCTCTTAGGTTCTTTGTGATGAAAATCTAGCTATGCATGGCTGAATAACAGTACGCCAAAATATGGCTTCTAGCTTTACCTGAATCTAACTTCCACTTATTATTTTTATCCTTAGCTACTTCTCTATTTGCAATGATGGAAGGGAGCCATATGGTATCCATATGAACTCTGAAGTCTGCTCTGTTTTTTAGACTTGCTATTGTGGAAAATGAGAGGTGACAGATAAGTCAGAGCCACATTCTGCTCTCATTCACACCAGTGTGAACTTGGTGAATTTCTCAGGAGTGACACTGCAGTAAATAAGGGTGGCTTCTAAGAGTATTTCCTTGATGTTTTTAGAGGCTCTCACTTGTGGGTTTTGCAGAGGTAAAACTCTCAAAGAATTGCAGTAACTGTAATTTGTCCTTATCTTATTCCTTTTTTTTTTAATATGGCTCAAACTAAAATTATCCCAGTGTAAAAATAATACAACATGTATTAGCATCATTCTGAGTTGTTCTCACTGTAAGATGTAGCACTGGACACAGTTGAAAAGTGTTTCTGGGAATGCTCAGTGAATTGCTTGGTGCTCAGCTGTAAAAATCCTATGTGTTGACCAGTAGAGAATACTGATTTTAGAGGGTATTCTATGCAGACTACAAATAAACCAGAGACATTTCTACTGTTACTGCTTCCTATGGGTGGGGGAAAAAAAACCAAACCCCAAAAAACAAACAACCCCCCCCAAAACAAGCAAAAAACAAACCACCAAAAAGCCACCACACTAAGGCATTGACAAAGTATTAAGCGAATGCAGTGCCAGCTCATCCAGATTGAGATGAGCAAAATGGTGTCAGAACAACATTGTTGAGGGCACTGTACTGGAATTCAAACATTTCTTATATATGTTTTAATCTGGATTAGGTTATGTTTTAATTTGGGTTAGGAACTGGCTGGAGGGACGGGCCCAGAGAGTGGTGGTTAATGGTGTCACCTCCAGCTGGAGGCCAGTCACCAGTGGCATCCCCCAGGGATAAGTGCTGGGCCCCATCCTCTTCAATGTCTTCACTGACGATCTGGATGAGGGGATTGAGACAGTCATCAGCAAATTTGCAGATGACACCAAGTTGGGAGCAGATGTTGGTCAGTTAGAGGGTGGAAGGGCCCTGCAGAGGGACGTCGACAGACTGGACAGATGGGCGGAGTCCAGTGGGATGGCATTCAACAAGTCCAAGTGCCAGGTGCTGCACTTTGGCCACAACAACCCCAGGCAGAGCTACAGGCTGGGATCGGAGTGGCTGGAGAGCTCCCAAACAGAGAGGGACCTGGGGGTGCTGATTGACAGCTGCCTGAACATGAGCCAGCAGTGTGCCCAGGTGGCCTGCATTAGGAATAGTGTGGCCAGCAGGAGCAGGGAGGTCATTGTACCCCTGTACTCTGCATTGGTTAGGCCACACCTTGAGTGCTGTGTCCAGTTCTGGGCCCCTCAGTTTAAGAAGGACATCGAGACACTTGAACGTGTCCAGAGAAGGGCAACAAGGCTGGTGAGAGGCCTTGAGCACAAGCCCTGTGAGGAGAGGCTGAGAGAGCTGGGATTGTTTAGCCTGGAGAAGAGGAGGCTCAGGGGCAACCTCATTGCTCTCTACAACTACCTGAAGGGTGGTTGTAGCCAGGAAGGGGTTGGCCTCTTCTCTCTAGCAACCAGCACCAGAACAAGAGGACACAGTCTCAAGTTTAGGCTCGAGGTGAGGAGAAAGTTCTTCACCGAGAGAGTCGTTCACCACTGGAATGGGCTGCCCAGGGAGGTGGTGGAGTCACTGTCCCTGGAGGTGTTCAAGAGGGGATTGGACATGGCACTTGGTGCCATGGTCTAGTCCTGGGGTCTGTGGTGACAGGTTGGACTTGATGATCTTCAAGATCTCTTCCAACCTTAGTGATACTGTGTAATCTCCAGTACTGTGTAATGTATTTACTACTTTGTTAGATTTTTTTTTTTTTTTTCAGGGAAGGTTGGGTCCACTGATAAGGTTGAAGCTGTTCAGGATTAGTATTGTTAGCTAATACTTAGCAGTAAGTTCCACAAATTGAGCTGACACATCACAATCTTTCAGTCTTATATCCAATGAAAACAAAACCTTGTTAAAATCAGCCTCACATCTGGCTTATATGTGCAGTTGGAATTCTTGGAAGAATATCCTTCAAGTCTGGCATATGGACTGTTTGACACTGGACATTCTTTCAAATGAAGTCTTTAGTAAGAAATTGTTTGACACACTATGTTCTTTGTCAGTACTTTACTAAAGTGGGGTAGGGGGTTTAATAAATCAGTATTCATCTCCATTCCTGTCACTATAGTTTAATATTAACATCATTGTTTGGGTGCAGTGCTTTACGTAGAAGAAAATATTGTGGAATATTCTATTTCAAACAGTTCTCTTACTTATGCTGTATATGCCATATATATATTCTTAGCTGTACATGCTGAGTCTCTGTATAGGAGGAGGGTATGGAACTGTCTCATTAGAACTGTATAATCAATAGTTACCAGTTTGAAGTAAGTATATTTTCTTTCAACAAAGTAAGTCTTACTGCTCCCTTGAGATGTGAAGATGTTTTTAGACTAAAGGACTAAGAACTGAAAGTTCTGGTGTTTCCTAATGCTCTTGTCCCCTTTCTGAGCAATGATGGACAATTAATCAGAGAAATTTTTATTTCTTTATGTATAGTAGCAGTAATTCATCTTTCATTACTCTGATGTATAAATTGATGAATGAGTGCAGAGTACCCAGAAATCCTTAACTGGAAAAAGCTATTGAAAAGAGAAATATTAAATGTCGGGCATGTTATTACAGCCACTTAAAATATATAGATTTCTTTAGAAGCTAATTCTTATTACAGAACCAGACTTTAAATGTACTACGTAGTGTCATAAAAAGTAACATTTTTAATTATCCTCTTATATCACTTTTGTTGCTGTTACTGGAATATGTATGATATTCTGTTACTTGTGCTGCAAACAGTGGATTAAGCAACCTAAATTGGAAGACAAGCAGTAAAACTTTGCAATATTGC
Organism: Picus viridis; assembly: GCA_033816785.1. Lineage (NCBI taxonomy): Eukaryota > Metazoa > Chordata > Aves > Piciformes > Picidae > Picus > Picus viridis. The sequence continues at coordinate 13,957,345 of CM066590.1, forward strand.
ACATTTGTCATAACAGATCCGTTCTTAATCAATCCATGCTGAATAGATTCTGTGTAAGTAATCAGATAACTTTATTGCAAATGCATAGTGCTCCTTTCTTAAAATATTATCTTTGCTTTGTTTTTAGGATTGCCCTTCGGATGTTGGTGACTTTAGAGCACAACAGTGTTCAGCCTACAATGATGTCAAATACCAGGGACATTTTTATGAGTGGAACCCTGTGTATAATGATCCTACTGCTCCATGTACCCTGAAGTGTCAAGCTCTGGGAAAGAACTTGATTGTGGAGCTTGCCCCAAAAGTACTAGATGGTACTCGTTGCAATACTGAATCCTTGGATATGTGCATCAGTGGAATATGCCAGGTATGCTCGTGGTATGAATTTAATTGTGGCCTTGGTTCTGAGACACTTTGCACATTAAATGGTTACACTTTTTGGTTATTTATCATCTTCATGTATTAGTTTACTTTAGATGTATCTGCAAGTACTGCTGAGTGGATTGCAAATAACCTTTCTCATGCACACAGAAGTTCCTGGCTGCTTTAGCCATTGATATTTTTATATATAAATAAAAGGTCCGTAACATTCACTTACTCTTCCATTTATACCTGTAAAAATCAATAAAGCTAGTTCTACTAGTTACAGCTTCCTAACCTGTTGTATGTCTCTCAAGGCGTGATGAATTACGTAGCATTCCATTTCATTTTCCTCCTTCTCTCAGTCTTATTTCTCACAAAATTTAACCATTTATGACATCCAGCCCAAAATGGAAGGTGTGAGTGTGTGTATCTGTCCTGTTGTTTGGATGAATGAGTATGTGTCCTGACTGAATGAATTGCTTGTCAGTATCTTTTTACTGCGAATCTACATGTCTTTTTTCTTTTTTATTATAATTTTTAATTCTGGTTACACTATCAACTTTATACAGTTGGTGTAAGAATGGAGAATTACAGTATTTGAGGCTTGCCAGCTTTGCCAATGTCTCATTAGCAAAGAAATATTGCAATCTTAAGTTCTATGAACAGAAAAATTTTATATAGAAAGGATATGTTATTGCAGTTAGTTTTGAGGCTCTACAGAGACTTGGATAGACTGGATCGTTAACGGTATGTGCTTTAGCAAGGCCAAGTGCCAGGTCCTGCGCTTGGGCCACAACAACCCCATGCAACACTGCAAGCTAGGTGAAGTGTGGCTGGAAATCTGGCAGAAAGGAACCTCGGGGTTCTAACTGACAAGTAGCTGCATGTGAGCCAGCAGTGTGCCCAGGTGGCAAAGAAAGCAAATGGAATCCTGGCTTATATTAGAAATGCTGTGTCCAGCAGGAGTAGGGGGGTGATTGTCCCCCTGTACTCAGTACAGGTGAGGCCAAACCTCAAGTACTGTGTCCAGTTTTGGGCACCTCAATACAAGAGATATGTCAAGGTGCTGGAACAAGTGCAGAGGAAGGCAACAAAGCTGGTGTAGGGCCTGGAGAATAAATCTTACACAGAGCAACAGAAAGAGCTAGGGCTGTTTAGTTTGAAGGAGGCTGAGGGGAGACCTCATCATTGTCTACAACTACCTGAAAAGATGCTGTAGAGAAGTTGGTTACGGTCTCTTTTCACAGGTAATTAGCAATAGAACAAGAGGGAACAATCTCAAACTGCAACAGGGTAGGTTTAAACAGGACATTAGGAAAAAAATTTTCACAGAATAGTGGTCAGACATTGGAACAGGCTGCCCAGGGAGGTAGTTGAGTCACTATCCCTGGATGTGTTTGAAGGTCATTTAGATGCAGTGCTTGGGGATGTGATTTAGGGGTGAACTTTGTGGAGTAGGGTCAATGGTTGGACTTGATGATCCCAGGAGTCTTTTCCAACCTGAATGATTCTGTGATTCTTCCTCTGCAAGTGCTTGTTGCATTGTTAAATGCCTAGAAAGTGTGGGACTCAAAAATGCAGCATATGTCCCAGTGAGCAAAATGGTTTCAGTTATAGGGGAAAAGTTGACAGGTTTGGCAGAAGATTGGTACATGGATTACAGCAACATTAATGTATGAAGTGGACCTTGCTGTGGATTTTATGTGACTTCTATATATACTGCAGTTCCAGTACCAGTCATGCCAACACACAATACATCTACATTCCTTACAGGTTTCCTCTTTGGGAGACTGCATTTGTCAATAGTACTTCACAGTGGTATCTGACAGCATTCATTGCCCTGCACATTTAAAATAGAATCTATCTCTACAAACTTTGGAAGCATGTGCCTAATAATAAATTTCATCTCCAATATTCTTAATGATGATACAGGCTTTCACCCTGGAGGATGCCAAAGCCTTTTGTGGGTGATATGTCTACAGCAGCTTTTACTGTTTGTGTCCATTGCAGCACAGAAGTGTCATGCTGAATGTAACAGAGATTTGGGGTTTTGAGAAGCTTTCTGAGACTCTTGCTTAGTGTGTTGTGGGGTTTCCCATGTTTGCCACAGCATCTTCAAACATCTACCATCTTGAATAGGTGGGATAATGTATGCATTAGAAGAGTTGAAACACATATTTAAAGGGACTACCTTCAATGTTTCTTGTTAATATTTCGCACTGTTCATGTATGTATCTTACATCAAATGCTTGGAAATTTAAATAATCCACTGCTAAAATAAACCAAGTGATGACAGAATACATTAATCATTCTAGAAGCAGGCACTGGAGCTCTTTTTACGTAGCTGATGAGAATCAATTACTTTTGTCTCTTCTTATTTTATTAATTTTTTTTTCATTATTTCTTCTAATTCCACAAAAACATTTTTCGATGCAAAAAAGCATCTTCTGGGGAAATTGCCCCCAACCCACCACATTTAGGATGTGTCCTGTGCTGTAGCAGATACTGTTAGGTGTCTTCACTTTATTTGCTTTGATTCACTGGTGATTGGTGAGGTATTTTTGCACAAGTGGAAAATTTCCCTTTATAAAAGTCTGTATTTAATAATGTATCATTGGGCAATTTTAATGAGGTGAAAATGAGTCTCTGGTCATTTGAGTTACCTTTTTGTGGATTGTTTTGGGGGCAGAGTGGAGAGGTTGGTTACTTGTGCAAGTGACTGCAGGAGGTGGGGGACAGCCTCAAAAAGAAACACTGAGGTTCGTTCCTGCTTCTGTTAAAGCAGTAAAAGAAAACAAATGCACATTTAATCTTTCCTGGAAAAAAAAACTATCAGTCAACTACTGTTAAGAAAGAGAGAGCAAAATGGTGAATCTCTACAATTGTTGCTATAAGATCAGTCTGTTATGTTCTGACATACTTGGCACAGCCTGCAAATAACTTGGCAAGTGTTTTTACAGTTAACTCATCTAAATAAACATGTCATAATGCTGTTGTGGATATCTCTGCTTTTATGCCTGCAAGCACCAAAGAGTTAGTATAAAGAGACAGGCTTGCCTGAGTCCCTTTTGAGCTGGTGCTGATTTTGTGCATTTATTGTATCCAAGTTGGCAGTTTTTTACAAGATCTCAGCTTCCCCTCCTCCTCCCCCCAAAATAAGTTCACACTGATCTGTTTTCTTATTCTTGTTAAGGTAGGGTGCATCACTAATTCTGCCTCTTGGGTTCTTGTTCAGACTCTCTCTTTGGCAGTGCATGAATTTACAAGGATGCTGAGTTCTTCTCCAGCTTCACTTCTGATTCTTTGCACTTAAGAAACAATCAAACTAAGTAATGCTCTGTCAAAGTAAATTGTGACCTGTCAAAACTGCTCTCTGGATAGCAGGTTTGAGGCTTGAAGCAAAGTAAAATCTGAAGGTGGTGAAGCAAGAAATGGTTTATTGAGAAAGTTAATAAGATATTCGAGGCTTAACTTGGCCAAGCCATTTGACCATGTTTTAGTCTGCTACTGCTGTGCTTCTGTTACCAAAGCAAATATCTGGGGCTGTTGTGTTAAATGGGGACAGGTCAAAACTTCACTGCTGGGAGGATTTTCACACTTCTGATATTTTTTCTAGTCTCTGCACAATTCCCAACACATATTTTTTTTCAGATAATATATTCCTGCTGTGCCCATCTGGATGTGGGTGGAGAAATGTAAAAACATCTGCATGTCACACACATGTGTGGGCAACTCTGCTTGCTTTGGGGCCTTGCCTCTTCTTGTTTTTTGTTTTTAATTCATGCAGACTTGCCTTTTTTCCTGCCAGAGTGCATAATGGGGTGTTACTTGTGTCAGTACCCAAAATGTGGTTACAGTGATAATTTTCCTAATGTGGAGTAATGTGTTTGAATAATAAGTACACGCATCACCCAAAAAATCTAGAGTCCTAAGGAGCAGCCTGAGTAGTTCTGTCCTAATCTGTCACAATTGGGTCAAAGATGATGTAAATCTTGTAGTGAACTTTCCATTTAGTGTCAGCAAGTTGTTTGTGTTCCAGAAAAGGCAGACAGTACACTATGCTTTGTAGCATATGGCATAAATTTAGCTGACATAAAAATAAGTGGAGTGCCATCAACTCCTGCCATGCTAGTTCTTTACTGTCACATGTCATGATATGGCAAGTAAGTATCTCACCACAAAAGCAGTCTTACAGTTGATCTAAAGATCTGTCAGTTTTCACTAAAAACAGTTTCTGTAAGCTTTTGGAGACTATTACATTCTTCTTTTAATGAGCTTTGAGCGTGCTTAAATCTTAAAATTGTCGTAGATTATTAACTTCTACCGAATCTTGACTCTTTTTATTCTGAGTTTCTTTATCAAAGTGCTAATTTAGGGCACTTTTGTTTACTTTCCTTTTGGGTTCCTGTAGATACATCTTTTTAACTGTGTGTTATAATGCACAGGAGGTTTGGTGTGCTCAGATAGTTAGACAGGAATGTTTCCTTTCGACCCAGCATTACTGCAAACATGAAACCATGTTTCTCACCTAGAGTAGTTTATTCTTGAATAGAAGTTTAAAAAGTAAGTTGTGGTTGGTTGGTTGTTTTTAAATGATAATTTACAATCTTAATACTAAATAAGGAAAACATCCTCATTGTCAATTCCTCCTTTTTAGTCTTCAAATCTCAAGTAATTTATTCATGGGAAGAATTGGTTTTGAAGTAGCTCTGTGTTAAGTCAGTCTTTATACTGAACCCAGCATTCTTTCCTGGATACCATTAATCAGTGAACGCATGGAGTAAAGTCTATTTGCACCATGGAGGAATCCCTGTATAGAGACCTGTACTCTGCCTATGTGTTACTGTAGGCACCAGAGTTGTCAGTCTGGACCTTATCCAGAGTTACTATGGGAGTTACTAATCAGAATAGAATAGAATAGAATAGAATAGAATAGAATAGAATAGAATAGAATAGAATAGAATAGAATAGAATTAACCAGGTTGGAAAAGACCTTAGAGGTCATCAAGTCCAACCTATCACCCACCACCATTTAATCAACTAAACCATGGCACTAAGTGACCCATCCAGTCTCTTCTTAAACACTTCCAGTGATGGTGACTCCACCACCTCCCTGGGCAGCACATTCCAATGGTCCAATGGCCACATTCTGATGGTGACTCTCTGGGCTTGGCTCTCCAGCCAGTTCCTAACCCAGTGCAGAGTGCTGTTGTCCAAGACATGGGCTGACAACTTGGCCAGGTGTTTGCTATGGGGGACAGTGTCAAAGATCCAGCAAAACTTTCTGGCTCTGAGAGCTGTGTATCAGAATCTTCCTAGGACTTACACATACATGTGACATACGTCATAAAACTGAGAAGAGTGGTGAGCTCCAGCTGCAATTCAGCTGGGAGACATTGGTAGATCTCCAGAAGCCCAGTGAAGGATGGGGCCATGCTGCACCCACGTTATTATGTCCTATGTACCCTGTCATAATCACCCTCCATAGCCTCAGTGGGTTAGTTTCCTTCCCTGACAGAGGCTCTCAGCCTTGCCTAAGCCAGCAGATCACATAGCCACCCTTCAAAGGCTGCACTTGCACCACTTTTAATGTTACAGTCCACACTGAGGTAGTGGTTCCATTATGATGACATTGTTGACAATTGAGAGGGATGCTTTTACTGCTGGTAATAATAGAAATCTTTCAGACACTGAAAAGGTCTTTTGAAATCACTTGGGTTTATTTCACAGCTGCACAGTGCTGCTAGAAACTATTGTGCCTTTTCAGATCTTGTATTATTCTCCCTCCTACTGTTTCTTAGGGAGAAATACTCCCTCTAGGGATTTCTTACCAAGTTTATCCCTTCATGACAGACAAGTAGTGGCTTTCTTCTGATCTCCAGTTTCTTATTTATATTTCTTTTTTCCTAAGCGATTCTTTTTGCCAAGTTTTGTTTTGGTTTTGTGAGCTTTGTTCAAACGTGATTTTATTCCCCAGCCTAGAAAGGTCCTAAATCATGTGAGCAGTGATAGTAGAAAAACTCACAATTTGGGTGTTGTCTTGAACTAAATTTTTGTGTAGCCTTCAAATCCCCCAGTGCTAACTTCACCTTCATATAGAAAGGCAGATTTGGCTGCACCTAGCCAAGAAAGCAGCAAAACAATCTGATTTGGTTTTTGAAAGCATTCTCACAAACAGGAAGCTCAGTTGGAGTTTGTGTCCTGTCCTCTGAGTTGGGTGTATGTGTATTTTGCAAAATGGAGACTACAAGAAAGGGTACTTGCTCCCCTAGTGGGTGGTCCTGTAATCTTGTAGCTGTTCTAGCATGTGACAGATCTTGTAGTAAGAATTAAATGTTTTGGAAACATCTATATGATGGAAGTGGATTTACAGAAATGCAGAAAAATCTTTAGCCTCTTGCTAAAGAGTTTTCAGATACAAAATGTCTGCAGAAATTTGTGGAAAATCTTTTTAGGACCCTTTCAGTATGCAATGAATTTTATGTACTGTATTTTTTATCTTCTGGGTTTTTTATTGCTTTACATTCTTTTTCTCTGTATGGATAACTGGGGAATTTAAACATTATGGGGTTTGAACATCCTCATGCCTGTCCCTCTGACTCATTTTATACCTCTGCTCCAACGTTTGCGTTTTGACACCCTTTGCTATTATTCCCTGCTCTCTCCTCTGTGCACAACTGAAAATCCTTACAGAGGAAATTTTCTAATTCCCACAACCATTAATACCCATTCAGACTGGCAACTGGGACTGCTGCTTCATTTGCTGTGAAGTGACGGACTGGGACATGCACTGTTAATCAGAGTACACACAGTATGCAGGGTCCCTGAAGGGGCTATATTCAGTTTATTAATGTATGCTGAAGCCTGCGTCACCTTGTCTGGGCTTCTATGGACCTGCACTGGCTTGACTGCAGAGATGTGATAACCTGTGCCACAATCAGGCCTTTGTTAGTCTAAGCTTAGATAAAGCTTAGATATAACCGAGGAGTTACAAAACCATATGAGGACAAAGTCATGTCTCAGAGCAAGTTAAATCTTCCATAGGATACACCAGAATTTAAAAGTGGTGTTTGAAAAGTAGTATGGAATACTAGCTTTCAAAGTAATTTAAACCAAAACAACAACAACAAAACACCCACCAAAAAACCAACGGATCAAACAAAACCATTCAAAAAAACCCAAGCCAAAACCAACAAAAAAACCTCCATCACTGGAAGTGACTTTATTAATTGGAAGAGAATTCTGGTATCTCCCTCTGCTTGTCAGAATCAGTAACTTGTAGATGATGAGCATGGGAAAGAGACAGTGGGACAGAAAGAGACTGTCCAGGGTCATATTTTATGTGTGTAGAAATAAACTGCAAGCTGAAGTTATCACAAAGCGGAGTATGTGACAAAAATTGCGAAGTAAATGAATAGATGGGCTTTGAATGACAGCAGTTTTTACAGCAGGGCAAGGATACATGGAAAATACTAAGAGCAGGATTTTCACATGATAAGTTTTATACTCACATTTTTATTGCCATAAATTCTCATAGCCATACTCATAATTATTTGTTGTGTGGATGCAGACCTTCCTAATACCTGCCTGTCCTCTGAGTCTGTGCTAAGACAAGTAGCGCAGGAGAAAATGCAGCAAACAACTGACATTGAGGCAGTAATATCTGTGTGCTGTGATAGAACATGCAGCTGTAAAATGCACCCTTCGTTCCTCCGAGTTCTGGATTGTGGTGTGTCTGTGTTTGCAGGAGCAGATTTTTGATTTTTTTTTTCTCTCTGTCCAAGACTCTGAGGATTTTACTTTTCCCTATTAAAAGAGTGATTCTAATGAACTGTAATAAAGATTTCTCCTTTTTTGAGCATGTAAGGAGTTTTCACTGTTTCCTTCTTTCACTAGTTGTTGAAATAAAACATGTGCCATTTCTTAGTCAAGTCACAAGATCTTTTTACCAGAAATAATTCTGAGGTTATCTTGTATTTTGTGCAGTGCTGATAATCTTTATGAGTAAGCAGATGGTTTTATTCCATTTTAATCTTAGTTCTGATCTCTTGTAATAGCTGAGAAAAATAGTTTGGTTATAAGAAGCCAAGTACTACTATCCTGGTGACAGGACAGTCACATCACTTCATTGGAGTTGTTTGGTTGGTTTATGTTAGTCTACTTTCTTTATAAATATTTTCACATCTTGAAAAGCTTCCCAAGCAGTGAAAACACGTAGTTTTCACCAGCTGCTCATAGTCCACAAAGGTTTTGCCACCTATGACAGATCATTTATCCAACCAATACAGGGTTTGCTAACTGAGATATTGTTGTAATGGATCTGTTGCGAGCCAGTTTTAAACAACTGCTGGGCAACATGTACTGGGGTAATTGCAGACTGTTCAACCCTTGAGGAAAAACCTCTCCTGTACAGTAACTCTGTCACATCTTATTAAGAGGTATAATTATAATGTCCATTTGTGCAGCAGGCAGTTCAGTTCCTTGCTCAGCATAAATGTATTTCTTTTGTATTTTAAGCATATAGAACACTTACCCTTAAATTATTTGCTGGGTTTTCAGCTTCAGATGAATTTTAGTGAATACTGTCTGTATGTTTGTGTTAAAATCTCACTAGCACTCAGTTACATGGTTGTGCATCCTTTGAAATAACCAGGCCAGTGTAAGCACACAAATGTGACTGTACTTGGAGTAGTCTTCATCTGTTTTACCCAAGTATTGGAGGGGGTTGAGATGTTGTTGAATAGATTTTCTATGTTTATTTTACTGAATCAAATAATTTTAGTATAGGGCATCACTCCCTGATGCCAGTCCCTTGAGTAAACATAGAACACTGGAAAACATAATTTAGCTTATAATTTTAATTGAAATTGAATTGCTGGTGAATGAGTCTGTAGCAATTAAAAATTATTAGTAAAAGTAGAAAATTATATGGTATTTAACATATTCATTGCTAAATATTTAAATGGTCTATCTGCTGAAGAGCTTAGTATAAGACACAGCAGGTAGAGAAAGAATGGCACTGGTGCAACTTCAGTCTTAATGTTTCATAGAATTTATATATCTGTCACAAATAAAAAATTTAAAGGAGTGATTTAGTCTTTTGTGGCCACTTCTATTAAGAGAAGTATGTTTGTTTTTACTGGCTGTAGCTGGGTCTCTGGATCCAGAGGGCCATAGAAGGGGGGAAACTCTTTTCTGAAGAGAAATATTATACATAATTGTGAATATTGCCATATATAGTTTCATGCTTTTGATAACAATAATGATACTTAACATTATGTTTGTTATACACTGCTATGCTTTTACTCATGTTTCAGGTGAGTATTCTTTTGTGGAGCATAGGTATATCTTCAGGTTTCTTATTTGAAGTATATCATCTTGAGTCATTAGCAGAAACATTATTTTACAATTGAGATATAACATTTTTATAATTGACAACTCACCTCTGTAGATGATGTTCTACAAAAAATGGTTTTGTTCCTGTTTTGAAAGAGTACCTTGCAGCATGGAGGTAAGTGGTCATTTAAGGGAATAACACAGCTGAAGAGGTCTGAGGCAGTGGTCTAACAAGCAAAAGCTGAAATTGCAAAACCCAGTCCTGCACTGGGCTTGGCACTGGCAATTTTAGTCTATGTTTGTATTTACATTTATGAAGAGAAGTCTCAAGAGAGGTTGAGGCTTGCTGGTTTTTCACTACAGTGCTGTTTTTCCTGTATCGGAATCATAGTTTAAACCCTGAAACCCTGCAGTCCTGTCCATTTTCTCACCACTTCTAGTTATAGAGACCTCCTTCAGAAAGGAAGATCCTTGAATTTAGCAGATTATACTTTGGCCTTCACAAGTTGAAATTAACTTGCTATATTCATCTTTTAAAAGTTTTAATTCCTCAGCTGAAACCCTGCTTTACTAAGTAAGAAAGAGTAGAAGAAACAGCTGTGGGAGCTTCCAAGTTGTCTCTAACATATTATCGGAAATTGTGTTATACCCTGAGCTTTTGGTCTTCCCTTGCATTTCTGAACCTACATTAACTATTCTAAGTATGCTACAAAATATTTGACGCCCTTCAGTATTGCCTTTTACAATAGGACTGGCATGCTAACATTTAATTTAGAAGTGTGTTGAAGCAGATGAGCATTTCTGTTCAGTGATTAATCACTTGCTTTCTTTCTTTGGCTTTTTTTTTCCTATGGCTTTTTTTTTTTTTTTTCCTTTTTTTAAAGAACACAGACAAATAATATACTCATGTTCTGTCCAAAAAGAGTAATGGATCAAACACCTGTTTCTGCAATAATTCTGACACATCTGAATTCATAGATATCCCATCCTGGACAAATTATTAAATGCACAAAGGAGCATTTCCTCAATACCCTTTTTATATTGAATTTCTACTTATTGTTAATTTTATTACATACTAGTCAATATTGTCCCTACTGCCCTAAGGAGCTCACTTGCAAGCTAGCCATTACAATGCTTGTATCATTTTTTTGGACTCTATGTTTGTAGAGTCCCAATACTTCGATTTCACAGTTTGCATTGTCACTCATTTCATATATGCAGCCTACATTAAAATCACCTAATATAATTATTTTTGACTATGCCTTAAAAGCCTGCAGATGTTTTCCCAGTCTGCCTGTAATATTTATAGCTGATCCCTTTGCTCTGCAAACAGCAAGCAATGTAGGGTAAATTAACCCTAACAAACACCTTAATCATGGACATCATTAGACCACTTTACCTTGCTGAGTTGATCTCTGAGCTGAGGAAGGCTGTTGCCATATATAATTTTCTTGTCTTTGTGGCAGCTTTACTTGCAAATACAAATGGTGTCTGTGAAATACTGTTTCCTCTGAAGGTTTTACAGAGAGAAATGCTAATCGCAGACACTCAGACTTGAACCCCACCCTCGTGCTGATCACCCCATTCTAGTGTTCATTAAGATCCATTGGTAGCAACACTTGTGCAATTAGCTCTAAATTGGAGGTTTGTCACATTAAAATCTGCAGAAATTTTGGATGCTTCACTTGAAACAAAATCTGAAATTCTGTGCTCATTCCAGGCCTAAATTGTGGTAGTAATTTGAGTTATTTTCTAAATGTATTCCATGATATCATTGCTTGATTTTCCTATTCATAGCAGTTGGTACAATCTCAGAAGGAAGTCCACAGTGAGTGAAAGCATCTAACTGAATGTACCACCTTTGCTGGTAGGGCTACTGTAAAGTTTTTCTCACATCCAAGTCCATTGCAACTAGCAGTACTGGATTGTTGTTGGTTGGGTTTTTTGTGTGACATTTGCATGTTATTAAAAAATAAGCCAGTCCTATTTGAGCCAGTCCTCTAAAGTGTGCTGCTGTGCTGATTATCTTTTTTTCTTACATTCCATGTTAGAGACAACAGTGCCTTGTGCTTGCACAATTGTTTAATTTTTGTCAGATATATTGAGAGTTTATTTTCATCGTGACTGTGTGTATATTTGTTGTTATCAGCTTGGGTTTTAATGGGCTGGTCTTGCAAGTACTCTGCTTATTCTATACCCTCCTCCCACCAAAAGCCTGCAGGAGCTCTAGCCAACAACTATACAATAGCTTAAACTAATAAAATTAGAAATTTTTCCACACAGTACCACAATGTACAGCTTAATTTTTCTTTTGAGAATTAGTTGATAAGTGAACAAACAGATTCTTAATATTTAGAAAATGAGATTACACTGAGAAATAGGAATGTGTTTGTGAGATCTGGGGAAATATTACCCTTGTTCTAAAAATGTGCCTCCATGTGCTAGTAGTATCTTTATGTGAGTAAGAGCAGAAGAAGCAATGGAGAGCAATAAATACTTTAAAAGTCTACCTAAGAGAAATATAGCACTCTAAACTACTGGTAGGGTCCTCATCATTGCACCATCTAAACATTTCAGAATCTTTAGGAGAGTTATTCTTGCAGCATCTCTGTGATGTGGGGAATTGCAGCTATACTCCTCTCAGAGACTGGAATTGAAAAACACAGAAAGTATTTTTAAAAACAAAAAGATAGTCTGTTGTGAAGCTGGGAATTGAAAGAGTTTTCAAGTTTAAGACCAACGTATCAAGACTGTAGTTACTATAGCTCTCAAAACTGTATTTGCTTTCTGATTCACACAGTGGTCCAGTCATTTTCTGTTTCTGAAGTGGTGTTTATTCATTTCCCAATGCTAAGTGGTGGCATCACGAACAGTGTGGCCGGCAGGAGCAGGGAGGTCATTCTCCCCCTGTACACTGCACTGGTTAGGCCGCACCTTGAGTACTGTGTCCAGTTCTGGGACCCTCAGTTTAGGAAGGATGTTGTCTTGCTGGAACGTGTCCAGAGGAGGGCAACAAAGCTGGTGAGGGGTTTGGAACACAAGCCCTATGAGGAAAGGCTGAGGGAGCTGGGGTTGCTTAGCCTGGAGAAGAGGAGACTGAGGGGTGACCTTATTGCTCTCTACAACTACCTGAAGGGAGGTTGTAGCCAGGCAGAGGTTGGCCTCTTCTCCCAGGCAGCCAGCACCAGAACAAGAGGACACAGTCTCAGGCTGTGCCAGGGCAGGTTTAGGCTGGATGTTAGGAAGAAGTTCTACACGGAGAGAGTGATTGCCCATTGGAATCGGCTACCCGTGGAGGTGGTGGAGTCACCTTCATTGGAGGTGTTCAGGAGAAGACTTGATGGGGTGCTTGGCTGCATGGTTTAATTGTTGCGTGGGTTGGATTGGTTGATGGGTTGGACACGATGATCTTGAAGGTCTCCTCCAACCTGGTGTGTTGTATTGTATTGTATTGTATTGTGGTGATAAAATGGGAAGATAAGCTTGTTTCCAGTAATCAGTTTACAATCTTTTTCTCTTTGTTATTTTCTGGATGTCAGTGATGAACCAAGATGTAATAATCTTCAAGTGAAAACATTTTAATCTTTAATCCAGTCCTAAATTATCAATAGTGTTCCCATATAGCTTCTGTGTAATAAATAAGCATCCATTTTGAGATGGTCAGATTTTACAATGTGTTTAATTTATTTCACACCAACATCTAGGTTTCTGTAACACTAACATTAGATAATTTCACTTAAGCTACCTATTTTTTTTATGGTGTTTGTTGTTTTGTTTTGTTTTGTTTTGTTTTTCTGGGATAGGTAGAACGAGAATCTCCATCAGTTGCAGGAATAACATTGTTTCCTGCTGCTAAATGAAGAATTCTGTGGTAAATCTGAGCCTTCTGCTAAGGATATGCTGTTCGGTGCAGCATGTCTCTCAGCTGAACTGTCTTAAATTTTCCTCCATAATGCCTTACTCTTAAGAGAATGCAGGAAAAATAGGAACAGGAGTGGGATGGGGGGCTACTTCGCTGTCTTTTCTGTAGACACATGAAACTTCAAGATTAGATTTCTCCATGTTTGGCTTTGGGTGCTCATGATTTGTGCAGCGTGTGTGTGTCTGCGTGTGTACTTTAACTTGGGCTGGAAGATCCAACCCTGCCTTTTACGTGCAGGCTTGATCCTCACCTCTCCAAGGGGATCGTGTGTCAGTTTTGGCATAGCACAAATGCAGTGGATCTTGGCAGCTAAGACTGCCCCTTCCAAGCATTTTTATATAGGAGGAGCAATGTGCTGGCCAATTTCAGAATTTCAGCACTACTTTTAACTGTGAATTTCCAGTGTGCTTTCTATCCATTTGTCAGATTGGAGTTTGACTAAATGTGTATGTCCATGACAAATCAGCTGCACTTGTCAGGGATGTGTGGATGTAAGAATCATATGGGTTGACTTGAGAAAATGTGAAACGGCTAATGAGCGTTTTAGCACATTGCTCAGCATTTCATACTCCCTGCAAATTTCTTTTAAAAAAAAAATGGAAGGGTAAGATAGGTGTGATCAAATATTTACCTCCCTTTCAGCAGGAAGGTGATTTTAGTCTATGTTGTCTATTCTGTGATTCTATGATTTCCCATTTTCGCTCCCATGCTTTTTGTAAGGTCACTGATAGGAAGAGAAAGGAAAACCCAGAAAAATGTTTTCATTATCATTTGGAAAGTTTTCAGTACTTCAAAAGCTTTGCTTTTGGAATTTCTGGCAGTGCTTAAGTTTGGGTGTTTTTATAATGATCACTGCAAAGTTTTCTAGACTGGGTCTCATATTCAAAAACAAGAAAAAGTGATAACTGAATCATCCAATTTTAAAAAAAATCTGGTTATCAAATGCATGTGATTGACATTGATGTAAATGGAAAATGGGAAATCTATATTAATGCCAGTTAAATTTTGAATGGCCAAAATATTGGATTCTGAGCACGGCCTGCAGCTGCTTCTCTGTGAAACTGAAGGCTGAGTGCACTTTAAATATATAATTTGGGCTATTTCATTGCATTAATCCTTTCTCAGGCATAATTAAACAGATTATGAAAACCAAATTGTAAGTAATATAGTTGTCCCTGTGTTGGAAAGAATAATGCTCAATAGTATTTGTTCACAAGCAGTGGGAAACTGATTCATGTACGTCCTATGCTTGAATAGCTTCATGTACCAGTTGTTGTGGTTCATCTTTTAAAATCATGGAAATTACAGTGTGCTTTTAAAACCTTAAATAGCAAGATATGCATTGATTGAATGAGGCCAGCTCATAAAATCAAAGGAAAACATAATAAATAAAATTCCAGAAACCTGAGCATGTCTACTACAGCTTTGCCCTCCTTCTGACTGTGGTGTTGATGTTGGCAGGCAGTAGGCTGTGATCGACAACTTGGGAGCAATGCCAAGGAAGACAACTGTGGAATCTGTGCAGGAGATGGTTCAACATGCAGGCTTGTGAGGGGACAAGCTAAGGCACATGTCTCACCAGAAAAAAGTAGGTTGCAAGTTGATCCTATGATAATCCATCCTTGAATATGTTTTTTGCTTACATATTTACATACGTATTGCAGTGCTGACCTCTTAGCTATATGCTTGTTTGCAGTTTTCCAAAGCTACTTATACTAAAGTCTGTGCTAGATTAGTCTATTGAAATTCCATGAGGGATACCACACATTTAGGGTATAGTTAGGAAAGAATTTGAGATATGCTTCTTTCTTTTTCTTTTCTTTTTTCCTTTCTTTTTCTTTCTTTTTTTTTTTAATGGAGCTACTCAATTCACTCTATCAGGAATAACCATCAAGATGTACATCTTATTTTAGAGGGTATCCTCATCTTGCAATATATGTAATGCTGCAGCAGTGTTTTAAAATTATGGAAACATCTTATAGATGTTTTTATGGAAATTGTGGCCCATGATTGAAAGTGTCTGGTTTCCAACTTAACTTTGCCTTTTTTCTTCCTTTTTTTTAAGTGTCTAAAGACAATTGCATTTCAGAGGCAAGTCAACTACATGTATGGTACAAAAGCACAAGGTGAAAAGAAGTAATACTTTTTTGTGTACTTGACTGAAATTTTACCATTCGTTCTCAAAATAATTACCAACTTCCTGTGAGCAACTCTGTAGGTCTCAGTAGTATGTAAATGCAAGAAAGGGGTGGTATCAGAATTAGAGTCTTAAGAGTCTGACTGATTTGATACCCAGGCAAGGATTGTCACATACTTGCCTCTGACACTTGTGCTTTCCACCCTCAGAGATGATGCTCCTTGTCTCACAATATATGTTCCATGTGTTTATCATGTGAAATATTTTCTGCACATGGGTTGTTGTTGTTTTTTTTTCATTTCTGACCTGACAATGTGCATTTATCACAAGTATTTGCTATATGGAGATAGAACCTTTGAGGTTTGTTACCTTCATGCAGAACCACAGGACACCAGGCTGATGATTTGGTACTTTTAAAGTCAATACTCCCAAGTTCAAATTCACCTGCCTTTGACAGCTGCATGTGTATCCGTACTGTTGTAGTTCAGCCTGTGGAGATTTCATTTGTGCCTCGGTAATCTGTAAAATGTTTCTTTATGAAACACTGAGCAAAAATCTTGAATGTTTACAGTGAGCTGAAAAGAGTTATCACAGTGACCACTTTTTATTCACTTTGTCTTATTAAATACTCAAAGCTTTGGGTCTGCACAGAGCAAGCAGTTGTGAAGCGGGAAAGATTGAATAATATTTTTTTAGTGTTACCAAGTTGTACTTGTTTTGTGTGTCTATAGATAGATAAATATGTATACACACAAAATCCCTCCCCCTTTCCAATGTTGAGGTCATCTGGAGCAGAAGCAAATTGTATTAGTCTTTTCCAGCTCTATAGCAACAGAGATGCTCCTGGAGAAGGACAGTTCCTGGGAACACCTAATTAATTCTAAGGCAATTCAGACTAATCTTGCTGGATTGGCAAATCTGGGTGGATGGTTATAAGTGAAATAAAAAGAGTCACAGTTAATGTGGTAAAAGGGATCTAGTTTTGAAACAGTCATTTTGTGACAGAAAATGCAGCTGCATTTGTGGTGTTCTGGCACAGGTAAGAGCTGACTACCACTGACATCACTTGGTGAAAGGTCTCTCACTGCCTTGACAAGGTTATGAAGAATACTTGTGGTTCATTGTTTTCTCTGTCATAATTCAGTGCCTTCTGAAAAGTTCGTTAAAGACAAAGAAAGACCATTTGGGGAAAAGATATCGCTTCTATCAAGTTTTGGCTCTATCTTGAACTGCGGTAGACTGGATGATATGAATGAATTATAATTCATGTGAGCTAAACAGTACATATGCTACAAAAAGCAGAACTTTTGATTGTTTTCTTGGTATTATGGTAACGCCAAGGTCTTTTTTAGGTCCAGTTGTTCAAAACCATGGGAGTTCTACCCTCTGTGTGAATGAAATGTGAAAACAAAGCTGTGTTTTCTTTGTGCTGATGTGTCGGTGAAGTGAGACACAATAGCTTCCAAAACACTATTTTGCAACCTTTCAGACCTAGTGTTGAGAAATTACACATCAACACATGACAGGCATATATTTAAGAGGGAGCTTGTAAGGTTGTGAGCAGGATGTAAATGTTATGGTGCAATGAGGCAAATTAAAGAGTTGGGTGGAAAACAAGAGCCAAAGATGAGATACAAGGGAAAATGAAAGGGTCTTATTATCTTGCTCCCTTAAAAAAAACTAACAAATGAGGCATTGATAGCAAATTATTTCACATAAAAGACTCACTTGTATATTCTTTTTTATATATGTTCTTATATAAAATGAATGCCTTTGATCTGAAAGCTAAACAGCATTAAAAGAAAGCTTACTGTTTTGAAAATATGAAACAAAATGTCATTTCAAAAGTTCTTTATTTTTTCCACTAACACTTAATTGCCTTTGAAAGACAAAGCAAGGTAGACTTCTGCCAGCAAGCCAGATTCTAATGTTCTGGTAAAATGATTAAAGGTTTGACTAATGATATTCAAACAAAAAGTGTAATAGGTTGTAAAATGTACCATCCCGTTGGGAAATGAGATATCATGGGCCTGATGTTTCTGGTATGATATGCATGGAACTCCAATTAACTCCACTGCACTTTGTTCCCATGGAAAAATTGTAGGATTGGGCCCTGATATCTGCTTTCTGCACCATTATTGGCAAGAAATGGTAGGAAAGTGTTCTGGTTCTGATACCAGGAAAGAAGAAAATATGCTGGATTTGAAATTAACAGGGAGTGAAGTTGAAGGCACAGACTTGTCCTAATCTGGTTTCATTTGCTGCTCAAACTGTTTGATGCTTGCTAGTTTTACCTTTCTTAAATTTTTGCTAAAAGCTTCACACAGAAGGTTTGTCTGTTGATAACTTTGAGTTTTCTTGCCGTGCATGTTATTTCCGTTGGCACTTCTGTAACTTACAATTGTCACATGGTTTGTATATCATCATCCCCAAGCACACTTTGGTCATTTATCTAAACAGAGGCCTTTTGCAAGTTCCCTTGTTCAGTATCATCACCTGCTCAGTTTTGTGGCAACTTGATACCTTGCAACTTGTTCCATGTTTCAAATCAATATACATGGAGCTAATAGCCCCCTTGCCTGATACTTTACTTCATACTAATGATTTATTGCCAAGATTCAACAGTTGGGTCAGAAACTTTCCATGCCAGGTGCTGAATGTTTTGGAGAAAATTCAGCCAAAACAACTCAGCATATTCCAAGGACACAGCAGAGAAAAACATATTGTTTCCCACTGTCAAAACATTCCTGAAACCTTTTCTTTAATATGCCTTAACTTCCCCCATTGTTGGACTTGATCAGGGATAAGGGATTTGAAATTTGGCAGGCAATGATCTTCTGGTCATGGACAAGTATTTCGCAGTGTCTGTGAACATCAATGCATATGTTACTACAACCCTTAAAATAAAACCAGCAAAAAACCAAACCACACAAACAAACAGACATGAAACAACCACAAAAAATCCAAAACAAATACAAAAAACCAACCAACCAAAAAAATCCAAAAAATCAGCCAAACGAAACCAACAAACAAAACCAACAAGCACGCACACACAAAACCCCCACAAAAAACCACTCCAACCCCAAAAGAAAAAGAAAATCCAAACCCAAACAAACTCTAACAACAAAAAAACAACACACCAAACCCAAACAAACCTTTTCTCCTCAGGCTCTGTACAGGTTTCTTGGATGGTAAAGTCTTACATTTCTGAAAACCAGATTTTTCAGGTGTTCTTCATCTTGTTACTGGTCCTAGCTACGAGCAGATCATATGCATGCAACCTCCTTAGAATCAATTAAATGTTACTTTTCCAGAACTATGATATTAAAAAGCATGCTTGAGGTTGCTCTTGCTTTGTACTTTACTGCAGTGTAGATTTGGTACCATGAGATGCTACCTGTGATGTCTCTTGCCTCATATTCAGGCATTACAGAAAAGGTTTTCTGGAGAGCTTCTGACTGTTCTGAACTTCACACTTATGGCTGAGAGTGATGAGACCACATGAAGAAAAGAAAATATGAGACTAATTGAACAGGAAAAAATTTACATTAGTTCATACAGGGAAGGGAAGAGATCTGAGAGGGAGGACTGATCTGGGACTGGCTGTACAGATTCATTGGGTCAAGGAAAAAGAGGAAGAGAGGGAGACTGAGATTAGATACAGAAAAACTCAGAGAGGAAGGGGGAAAATCAGCTGTATGTAGAGCCAAGAGAGGGAATTGGGACTGATTTGGCAGGGAGACTGTGTATGGGGAGGGATAGGATGCCAATATATTAGCTTTTCAGTTTGGATAAAGAGTATGTTTTTTGAAGGAAATTTCATCGTGGTCTTAACATACTGCTCATCAGTTCACATCATGGAGTGGCCATACAGAGCATAAATGCTGTCTTTTTGGTTGAAGCTAGACTACAAGATGTCCCCAAGAAAAGCACCCAATATTCTCCAACAGCTACTGAACAGGCAGTCCATGGGGATCAAACTAGAGTTATACCCAAGTGAAGCACCTGCAGTGTATGTAGTGTGGATATTGGGTCTTTAGCACCGCCTGTTTCAGTCTGCAGTTACATTTATTTTTGTTGTTGTACCTTGGGAGGGCTGTTACAGGTATCATGAAGCCTCCTCCTTTATTTTTTGGATCTCTTTTTGTCTTACATGGAGAAATTCCTGCGTTGTCTTTTTCACTACTGATTTCATACTGCTTTTTCTTGAGTTCCATTTTCTTGCTGGGCTGCTTTGCACATTTTCTCCAGTGCATACAAGTTTTAGGAGAGGTGTCCAAAAGTAGAAAGAAGTTTGTTAAATAAAATGAGTTGAGGCTAAACTGTCTCTAAAGCAGGTTACCATGTCTTAGAAATAATTACTCAACAATGCAAAGTAGTGTCATTCTCTGATGAAAAGTCAGTCTCGAGTCATAAGACCAATGGACAGAAAGATGGAGGTACAGGAGATTTGGAAGGACTTAAGGACAGAAAGGATATGCCCGTGCAGATTTTGTAGGGTGACTTTCAGAGTCAGGATATGTAACTGCTGCTTTCAGCATCCCATATCTATCTGGTTCAGGTGTATCTTAAAGAGTATATGTTTGGCTTTGGCTTTGCACAGCTTCTTCTCATTAGGCAGGTCAGCACATACTCCAGCACCAATGTCTTCTGAAATTAAGCCTAGTGTTGTAGTGGATCAGGGAAGCCACTGCAATAAGGCATTTGGAGTTTTTGAGTTCCCATGTGCTATTGGTTGTGCCTGGACTATTGTTCTTTGTATTTTGAGAGCGCATAGATCTTCAACCAGAAGCAGAGGACCAGCAGATAAGTGCTGAGCAAATACAGGGGAAGAAATAGTTTTTATAGGCCTGAAATAATCTCTCTGCCCTGCTGTAAGAGGAGAGAGGGAAAAATCCCAACTGGCCTATATGTAAAATAGTAAATGGGTCCACCATGGCCCACATGGAAAAATAAATAAAACCTGCTGAATTGGATTGAGCTCAGGAATGTGGCTCCTTTATTTTGATCCTGGGGATTAGCTCCCAGTCTTACCATAGCAGGGAGTCTGATCTTGCTCTCCTTGCAATCCAAAATCTAAATCCACATTAACACCATAGAAACAGGATCAAACCTTGCCATCTAAAGTAAAAGCAATCCAGGAGCTTAATCAGCAAGTGCTGCATGTAGTGTGCACACAGACATTTGCTGAGAGAGTCCCTGGTAAGAGCAGAAAGCCCATTTCAACCAGGTGTTACAGAAAGGTGACCCATGTGCCCCTGGGAATCATTACAGTGGAAGCAGGGTAGTAGCTTGCCTATTTCTGTTTTTTAAGCTGAGCTTTATGACTCTCAAATTAGATTCTTTTAGTCTAGTGTTTCTGCATGTTCCAGATTATTTTGGATTTATTTATTTTCAGCCTTAGACAAAGGTCTGCAATTAACCTTTGAATGTCCATAAATAGTATAAGGGAGGCAGGGAAAGGTAATGGGAAATTCTAAGTACAGATTTCAGGATAGCAGTTTTGCCCTGTGTTTTTGTAAGAGTTCACTGCTTTTAGCAGTGTGGATCCTACTGACTTAATGGGAAATGTACAGCATAACCATTTTTAAATGAGTTTACAGGGCCTTGTGTTGCTTTAAGAATATTAATTATATGCTTCAACTGAGAACCAGAGACCTTTGGAACATAGTTTTGGAGCCAGACCTGGACAATCATAACTAGTGTTTCATAGGAGGTTAAAGCTGAGCTGTCCTCAGAAGGTGGAGTCCCTTAGGTCTGCTCTGTCCCATTTTCTTTCAATTCCCCACCTAAGTTTGGAATTCCAGGAATCTTTCTATCTTTCTTCTCTCTTTCTCTCTCTCTCTTTTTTTTTCCTTAATGTCCCCCCTCCTATAATTTACTTCATTTCATGGAAAGATGGCCCTAGGTCATCATTATCTCAGTCAGATTACAAGAATCTCCTGCTATCAGACTGCTTGACAGGTCTGTGGGGCTGCCGAGCTTGAACGTTGCTGTGGTGGTGAATTCAGTCATCTCCTCTAATGCAAATAAAATACTTTGGTAATATTGTCTCCGCCACAGAGAAACACCAAATTTAGCACCCCCATGAGACTTTTGGACCATATCAGAGAGTGCCTCGGTGAGGGTGGAATGTCTGTAGTAGCGCTAAAGGAATGTGAAGCATCCTGAAAAGGGATCAACAGGGCCTGCCAAGGCGAGTGGAACTTGCTATAAGGAGGTGGAATAAGCGCAGGAGAATGACCCTGGTTGTTCTCAAGAGGAGCAGTCTTACACATCTCTGCACATCTGCAAATCTGGACCTCCTCCGTTCAGCACAGAGTGCCCTGGTTGCACTTCAAAACAGCAGTTGCTTGTATTCAGAACTGGTCGTAATCAGACTCTTATTTGAGGTTTTGTGCTGCAACTGCTGGTTGGTTGTCAAGACGGGATATGATTCCTGACCAAATAGGGACAGATGGGCCCCTCAAACCTGCTTTCTCTCAATACTGTAGAGCACATATGAATTCAGTAGTTATTTCCTTACTTTAGAGATACACACATCTACTACCTTCTGGCTATCTCTAGCAATTCACCTGATGAAAAAACAAGATGCAGAAAGATATTAAGTGCTTCAGTAGTTAATGTTTTTTCCAGGGCTCCTTAACTGTATTATTGTTCTTGCTGTAGTATTTTGCACTCTGGTGGAATACCCAAGTATGAAATTAATAAAGATCATATTTTATTACATCCAAAATAAATTCATATATTTAAATGACCTTCCTAGAAATTGGCGATATAAAAACTGTAACCTAAGAAGGTGTTTATTTCAGAAAAAAATAATTGCAGTATTTGCTTGAAGTTTCCTGAACATTTGGCAGGATTTCATACTTATGCTAAGGAGATGTAAAGCAGAAGCTGATAATTTATCATCTACTATAAAAGGATCCAGTTTAAAGTGGTAAGAAACATTCTTCAACTATTTTTTAGTTAAAACTAAACTCAAATATTCTTCCTTTAAATATTATATGGAACTAATATATTACTGACCTCTGTTACTTTCTGAGTTTACAAAACTGAACTTCCTCCACACCAGCCCCTAAATGTGTGTTAATGCTGTAGAATCACAGAATAGTAGGGTTGGGAAGAGATCTCTGGAGATCTTCCAGTCCACCTCCCCTGCTAACACAGATTGCCTAGATCAGGTTGTACAGGAACATGTTCAGGCAAGTTTTGAAAGTCTGAGCATCCTCTGCAGGGTTCATGTTTGCACATCCAGCCTCAAAAGATTGGCAGCTGGGCCATGATAGAAATGGGAGACAGTACGTTGGCACTTTGTTTAGACACTTCTCTCATCCTTTTGTGGATATCCCTGTCATACACTTTGCATACCCTCTTCTGAGAGCACTGCTTTTGTTGGCATGAAAGACTGGTCTGATGATTTGACTGTTAACTCAGTTTGCTTGGGCAAATCACAGATTTCCTACATTTGAAATGGAAAGTAATAACTTTCTGCCTTTGTAAGGTGGACTGAAGTAAGTGTGTTGTACATTTATATATGAAGAAACCTTCAGGCAGCCAAAAGCTGTGTTGTATTGACAAGTCCTGTTCAGGCCTGGTTTAGTTTATAGTTAATTTTAAACTGAGGCACTTACTGGAAGGAATGATCTTATATGGTAAGTTAGATGCAGACATTCTGTTATAACATACACATTATAGGTAATATATATTTGCTCTTAACTGGTCTGTAATTGGTTAAGGGTTAGTGTTAAGTAGATGATTTATTTCCTGTAAGTCTTACCACTTATTAAAGCTGTGACCTGCATCAGGAAATGAGGTGTGGGCAAAGTGAGACTGAGCAGCTGCAGATTTTTGTAAGAGGGAAGTACTACTTAGCAGATTCCTTATGTCAATTCAGTGATTAGGAAATAAAACTAGGACAACAGAGTATAAATATGTTCCTAATACACTACTGACATCTCAGTAGTTTTTGTTAATAGCAAATAATTTTCCAATAGCAAGAAAGATTTACAAGTCCATTCATAGGTCATAAGAGTTGCATAGCATAGCAGACAGATTCAGTAGACTGTACTTAATAAAGTAACATATGATTATTTTTAATAGAAAAATTGGGAAACCTGCTAAATATTTTCTTAGACACATTTGACAGTTTTCAGTCTAGTTATGTGATGTGCAAATTCCCTGAAGCAAGATAATGTCTAAAACAGTTATTTCATTTTCCTAGGGGAAGAAACCGTGATTGCTGTACCACATGGGAGTCGCAGTGTGAGAATTACCTTAAAAGGACCAGCACACCTTGGTATGACTGAGCTGTTTTATGTATTTATTCATAGGCAGAAGGTAAAAAGCAAAGCCTCATATCTGAATTCATTCAAACTTTGGGATTATGGGTAAGATCGTGACCTTAGTTCCTCTTCCCATCTTTCATATGTAGCCTGGAGATAGTCCTACAGAATGATGGCAGTCTGCTTTAGAAAAGAAAGAGTGTACATATTGGTGATTTCTAAATTTATTTAAACCAAATCTTGCATAAAGAATCTAAAACTGCCTGCAAACAATTACATCAAAATTACTTTCAAAGCATTATGTGTGGGATCGATAGCCCCTGTATAACCCAGCACCAGATTTCTGTTGAAGAATCTGAGATAGTGTGAAAAGTCCGGCTGAAGTCACACTTGGCCAGTGAGCAGTGTTGATGGAAAAGTAATCTAGGTAAAAATGAGGCAGGGTAAACAAAATAGATAAACTATACAAGTCCTGTTTCCTTCTGATACTTTTTCTCAATACATACCATCTATGAGAAACAGTTTACTATTCTGTTAAACATTTGTTTCCTAACAATTTTTATCAGGCTGATGATACTCTCTCATAATTTCTTACCTATAGGCCTACTTTATATAAAGAAATACTTGTTTCAATGATAAATGAGGCTGCCATACCAAGCAATGTAATGAAACATTCATTTAACATTTTTGCATTAGTAAAAGTGGAAGACTGAATGAGAGAAACAAAAAGGACTTCTACTGTTCCAAGATGTGTAAATTGAAGACAGAAATGCATTTTATTTGAAAATTGCTCATCTGATGCTTGCTTTGAAGAATATATAGTAATTTTCTTTCAAAGAAAAAGTACTGAATAAGACTTCTGCTTAGAGCAGCTCCAGAGTAACAATAACTTCTAGGTATAACGTATCAACAATGTAAAAACCTGACCTTATCTTGAAATAAATAACATTAATGTAAAACTGTCACAAAGCATATATGATCTTGACCTGTTTATATCAGGAGTCTTTGTCTTTCTTAAGTAGTTTTGCAGAAGGAAGTTGTTGTTTTAGCTTTATAGGAGGAAAAAGTACAAGATTCAGTGGCTCCTGGGGGATTTCTGGAAAGCTCCTGAGGAATGCATCAGCAACTTGGTAACTAAGTACAGAGTGCTCCTGGCTTTCTACCCAGGGTGGTTCCATAAAGAAGCTGTGGCTTGGCATTACCTTTGGCTAGTTCTCTAGCTGGATGAAAATTATGAAATGTTCCTTTAACCACTTCCTCTAGCACATCTGTTTGCAAATCTGTGAGGATTTAGACATTTGTTACCTAAAATTAAAATGACAGAGGTGAAAAACAACTGAAAGCTGTTATGAGGAGGAGGGAGGTGAAATTGCTTCTGTCCTTGTACACAGATCTTCAATAACTAATGTTCTGTGGGATGTGCTTTGGGACAATGCACTTGTCCACCTTTCTGACTATGTGTGTCACTCTACAGAAAGTATCAAGTGATCTTTGGTTTGCAATTTCATGGATTTCTGTGTGGGTATGTGCTGGTATGGCTCCATTTGTCAGGGGTGTTCTTCCTAGCTTGCGAGGAGTCAAATTTAACAGGTGGAGCAGGGACTACTTATTGTTAAATTTTATACTGCCTCCTGTTGCCAGTAAATGTTTGCACTTCAACTCAAGTCAGCAGTGATAGCAAATGCTTGAGGAGCACTCGAATGTCTGGCATTTTTCCCTTCATCTTGTGTTCTTTTGTGCTTCATCCTGGGCTTTATAATCTGCGCTTGTTCCAGGGGAACACAGCTGCTGGATTAATAAAAAATGGAAATGTGTTTGGATATGTATGCATAAGAGATCTGAAATACAGAAATGCTCTGAACAGTTTTTAAATCAGCAGCTTTGTGTTTTGGAAAGGCTGCATTTCTTTCTAGCAGTAAGTATTTTGTTTGTGTGCGTACCCTCTAAGACCGGCAACAGATATATCGGCGAGCAAAGGTGTTACTTTGGGTTTTTTACAACAGGTTTTGCTTGTCCGTTCTGTCTGCCTGAGTTTTGTGAATGATTTGGTGGAAAATAACCAAATAATTAGTACAAAAATAGTTAGGAATAAAATGTCTCAGTGTATTGGTTTCGATTTGAACTATATTATGGCTTTTTTAGCAGTTGTTTTGAGAGCATTAGAATAAAAAGAAAGACGTAAGTTCCTTGAAATTAATCCTCCAGCAGAAGAATAAGGAAAACCAGAAGCTAATATTTTTACAAGTGGCTAATACTAGATAACTGAGGTCATGAACTGAGGGAGGTTAAACTTCACTAAAAGGAACTGAAACTTTTTCCCCTTTATATCAATTTCTCCACTTACAGTGGTTTGCATTACTTGGCAGTATTTAGCTATACATCTATGCAGTGCTTTGTCTTTTGACAGATGCTAGGAGGAAGACAGTTTTTCTTGCATTTTGAAAAGAATGTGTGCTTTATTTTGGGTCTTGTATCCTGCCATCTACAAATGAATCACATGGGGGGGGGAAGGGGGGGCGGGGAAGGAGGTTTTGGTAGCAATGTGATTTGCGTCTTGCTCTTGAAACAGGAGCTATTTCCCTGAGAGTTCTTCCATGCATCTCTCTACACTGTATCTGCAGTGAGTTTGCCATGCCACACTGCTCTACTCCTGCCTGACCTTGAGAGTGTGGGAGGCCTTTGCAGTACATCTTTCATCCACTGATGCACAAGGCATTTCCCTGGAGAAAAGGTTCTCTTTTTCAGCAAGGCAAGGGAGGTACCACAAAGACAGACAGTTACAGGTCATTGGCACAAGTAATGATCTGATTAGGCACATAATCAAGTAAGCACTCAAGAGAATTCCCTGTCCTTATCACTCTGTGCATCTGGAGTCCTAAAGACCTCAAGGAATTATTCCCCTTACTTAGGATAGAGGAGCTTACTCCTGAAGTTAAATTTCCTAGTTCTCCAAGATTACAGGACCCTGCAGAACAAGTAAATACTTGATGAATTATTTATAAACCTTGCCTGTAAGCCAGTTGGTGAAACCTTCTTTCCCAGTGGCTGCTCTGAAATCAATAAAATAGGTTTTTTTTTTTTTTTGGGGGGGGAAACTGCTCCCCAATAGGAATTACTATATTGCATGTGTGTTACATTTACTAGATGCTTGGTTTCATTCTGTTCTAGAAGCCAGCAATGGTCAGCATTAGGTACTACTGAACAGGAATATATTGTATCATAGTTAGCTGTTGCGCTGTGTAACAGCTCTTCATCTCCCTGTTTGATACACTTCTGGGAAAATCTGAGCAGCTGTTTCAATGTCATGGCCTCCAGAAATACAGGCTATCACTGTTTAGCTGGACCTTGCAAATAAACACATGCTTTGGATTCAAATCTAATGTAGCTCTAGCATAAATGTATGTCAGTGGTCAGTGAGTTGTGTTGTCGGTTGCTGAGCAATATCCTTGCATTGTACTTACAAAACCAATTTTCTTTCAATTGAGCAAATTAGCATAAAGACCATGAAGTAACACAGCTCAGGTCACCAAATTAACATCTTTAGCATCTTCTTGCAACAGCCAGATGTCTTCCTTTGCAATCTTAAACACTAGTTTCAAAGGGGACCTATGCTTCTGAGGATCCTGCTGACATTATGTGGAATTGGAAGACCTTGGTATTTGCTGATTGGACTCTTACTCAACAAAATGACAGAAAAACAGACACCGTGCATTAATACTTACTGTTGAGCAATATTTGAGGTCAAGGCATGCAGAAGCTTGATCCAAGAATGCTGACTTCTGGATATTTAAAAGGTTATTTTGTAATGCAGTCAGGAAAGAAAATTTTTGTAGAAGGAATAAACAAAAATGTGGAGTAATGGTCTAAATACTTGGGGTTTTTTTTCTGTGATTTGTTTGTTTGTTTGTTCCTAATGGAAACACATTGAACAAGGGGTCACTGATTCCTAGAGATTTATTTTTCTCTTTGACAAAGTACATTGGATTCACCACTAGATTCCTCCCCTTTGATCAACATAAAGTAATTTTCTAGAAATTTACCCTTCCTTAAACTTCCTTTTAGCCATGTGTGTGAGCTGTTATGCCTATGAGCATAAGGCTTAGAAACTTGGGCTAAGGTTGGTACCTTTTCAAGGAAATTAATTTCTTCCAGAATTTCTTTACTCTTTTGGCTGAGGATGCTCTAGAACACTTTTGCGTTTTAAAAGATCTGAGGAAATAAAACAGTGATGATGGACTACAGCATTCAGAGTATGTTTTTGGTACAGGTATACCCAGATGCTCTTAACCTTAATTATCTAGCCTGAATTAGTTAACTCTGTTTAAAGTACTAATTAAAGGCTAGTTAGTTGTAGAAAGAGGGTATTCATGGCTCATCAGAATGTTCCTTTTAGCTATCTTGGAGCTCATAGGAGATTCTTTTCTCATGCAGTGCTCTGTAACCAGACAAGTATATTTCAAGTCATGTACCTTGCTGTGCCTGTATGCTGTGTTATGCAGAGCCCAAAATTCTACCTTTATTATGAATGTCTTCCTTTAGTTTTGTGTACTCATAGTTCAATCAGTTTGCTGGAAGTGACTCAGTCCTAAAATGTCTCATCTGTCTTCTGGAGGTTGTGGGCTGTTAGTTTAATCTGTTTCCAAGGAGCGCAGAACAGCTGAAAAAGGGTTTTCATCACCACCTGTTCTGAGGAAGGGACATCCATCTGGTAGTACTGCAGCTACCCACCTCCTGTGTGCTTTTTGCTCACATGGGACATATCCAAAGTTGAGTTAATGACCTCTGGAATGCATGAAGTGATGCAGGTATTGTGGTGAGTGTTTGGTGAGTTTGACACCATTCAGGATTCTCTAGAGACTGGTGCTGCTAGGCTTTTGAGTTGCATGGAAGTATGAGTTACTTTTCTGTGCATTGATTCTATTTGGTTTGAGTTTCTTTCAGCTTGTTCTGCTCAATCTATTGCTTTATAACTATATAGAGCACTTGGTGTAAGAAAAACTCAGAATTGGTTCTGGTATGAAAGAATAGTGTGTTCAGGCAGATATTCCTGTGCTGGCATGTCATGCAATTATGTATCACCCTTTAATGTGAAGCAGCTAATATTCTATGTGTTTTTTTAATGTACGTATGTGGCTGTTACTCGCAAGGCAAAGTCATTAACATTATTTTGTGACTTCCTCGAAAATGAAAAACCCTCTGTTTAACAGTTTACTAATTGTGTGTTTCTTCTGTAGTTATAGAGTCAAAGACACTGCAAGGAGACACGGGAGAGCACAGCTTCAATACTCCTGGAACGTTCATCATAGAAAATACAACTGTTGAATTTCAGAAGAGTACAGACAGGGAAATCATAAAGATCCAGGGACCTCTTGGAGCAGATTTCATTATCAAGGTGGGATGTGTCTGTATACAAATCTACAAAGATACTGCAATTATGTGCAACAGAGTAGGTGACGGTCCGTCAGGTTGTGGCAATACAATAAAAGCTTTTAGCTAGCAAATGAGGAAAACTAATTTCAGTCCAGAGATGATTTATGCTAAGTGTATCCAGATTAAAATGTTGCAAGGTCTTTGCTGTGGTGGAAAGTACCACAGTATCTTCAGTGGTAAAAATTTCCAGAGCTTTTGTTTTAAGTATTGCTGACAGAGTGGGAGGGTGATGCTGGGCTGTGGGTGGGTGTTAATCCAACTGAAGCCTGCCACCTACTGAATCTGAGGATTGCTTCCACCCCAGCATCCTGAAGTCTCCCTTAGACACTGCTATTCCAACTCCTGACCATTTCTAATGCTTTTAAGTTTCTCTTCTACTCAGATAACATAGCCATGGCTTGCATCATACGTGCAGATATTTAGGTATAGAAACTTACCAATATTTGATTGCCAAAGGAAGGTGGTTATACAGTTTTCCCTTGGAAATGGCAGATGTTTCAGTGTTGTCACAGCACTTGGCTTTATCTGTCATGGTGTAGGAATAGACTTTCATTAGTGGTTGTTTTTTTTTGCATCTCCAGCACCACATGTGCACTTAGACTTGCTTGAAGGAGAACCAGTGTGCTTAGACTTAGTCAGTTAAAGACTTTTCCTTCCAGCAAATTTAAAAATTCTGCTAACAAAGCGATAAGACAGAATAATACAATTAATTAGGAACTTTGCCAGTCTAGGGCAGGTGTTCAGATAGTCAGGTCGCGTTGAATAATTTGAACAACAAAGCATCTTACAAGTGTTTGGCTGTTGCAATATTTAGTTTGTACTCTATACTTTATAGAAGTTTTATGCCTATATAATATTACCTGTTGCACTGCTATTATATATGAATTATGCTTTGAAATGACATGAAAAAAGGAGTAAAAGATACACATGTGTTGTAATGAAAATTTCTTCAGACCAGGTACTCTGGATCAAAGGAGAGTGTGGTTCAGTTCTTTTTCTATCAACCTATCAGTCATCAGTGGAGACAAACAGAGTTCTTCCCCTGCACAGTAACATGTGGAGGAGGTAAGTAATGGCAATTCTTTAGGTGTATTTACAGCTGAAGATTAAAAGTGCGTGATTTACAACCTTCATTCTGCATTTCTATTGATTAAATGTTCATGTTTCTTTGCACAATGGTGGTTCTTCAGAAAAATAAATGGCAGCTAAGTTGGTCAAGTTAGTGTGAGCATAGGTTTTTTTATACCTTGTATTACTGGAAGTAATTTTATTCCATAAGGAATGATTGTTTGTGTAAGAACTTTGACTAAGAAGTAAAGATATGACATTCAAAGTAGAAAATGACAATTTAAAAAAGATATTTTGGGAAAGTAAACAAAGAAATACAACAAGATATTAAAATAATAATAATCAAGAGATGAAAGAAGAATACATTTCTGGCCACAGTAGTAGACATAAGGGAGAGTTCTAGAACGCTTAGTTTAGAAATTAGTTACACAGAAAGCAAAGTAAACAGAACTTAAGGAACAGCTCCTATCAATACCTTTGGTTGTCTGATTTGAGAAATTTAGTCCTGATGGTAGTTAGAACAGCAGGTCGTGTACCGTAGTGTCTAATCCTGATTAAAGCACTACAGATTATACAATGGCTAGACGAACTGCAGCTCATCTCTGCTACTACTAGTCATCCAGTCCAGCCCAGTTGCATACCATGTCTGTTTCTGCAGAGTGTGACCTCATGTTAGGAGGAGGGTTTGACATTGTAGATAGCTATTTCAGTCCAGCTAGCATTACTCAGGTCACCAGAAAAACAGACTGGATACTAGTGATACTGGTGTATTTCCTTTGGGAGTACAAATGTGGTTTAAATAATTACACAAGTAACAAGAATAAAAGATGTTTAAAGCACAAGCAGAGTCTAGGGATCTTTTTATAGACCATCATTTTGGCACTTGCACCTCACTTTAATCTGAAATGCAGACAATATCTGTGAATAGTATGTAGCCCCACAGGAAACTGCTGTATCTTCTAAGGTACTTGGCCTTAGCAAGTGTGATTCTTGATGGAACTGTGAGTGACAGGACATATCCTCTGCTGATTCCATTACACTGGGTTGTTGGATTTTTTCTCTAACCTATCTGACAAGGGAGGCATCACAGTTATGTTTGAGGACTGCCTGTAAACAATGGATAACTCAAGGGATTTATTTACCTTCAGTGTTAGCGGCTTAAAATCCAGCCTTACTCAAACTGGTGTTATGGCTTGAAAATTATAGCTACATTTCAGTCTTTTTGAAATTAGCTGTACCTAAGTAATGGCCTATAGCTGCATGTCTGCAGTATGAAAGTGGTATCTATCAACAGGGCTCAACACTCTTGATGGCAGTAATGAGAGAGGCCAGTAACCAAAGCGCAGAAACTCATCATACTCACTTGCTTACCCATGAAAGTAGTTGTGCTGAGCGGCATGTTACTGAGGTATGCAGGGGAGTTGTATTGCAGCTGCCTGGCTTTAACCTGTTATCATAAAGTAGAATTAGTATCCACATTGTCTGTTTGGCATCCTTTACTGGCACTAAAAGATAAAAGTTCCTCACAACGCAGACTTGGAATCAGTGCACCACCATTCCTTATTTGGATGCTACTTCTACATTTACTTCTGTAATCTCCATGTGTGGATAAGGGGAGTGTAATGGGCATCTTGGAAAGCACACTCAAGCTTCAATGAGCAACAATGTTTTAAAATTGTGTTTATCTTATTTGCAAGTGGCCTATCTTTTGGTTCCTTTCAATATCTACCAGAACTGGAACATACATGCTTTGAGCACTGGAACTGCCAAATTCTTCATGATTATCACTCTCTTGCACAATGACACTTTGAATCTGCTGACAGACATGTAAACGAAGCCATCGATGCATGATAGTTAGCATTTTCAGTGGACACTGGGATTTCTGCTGTTAGTTTATTGACTGTATGGTAATTCTTTTGGTTGCAAACTTTTTTCTTTGCACATGCAACAATGTCCTCCTCATCTCCTCAGTTTAAGGCCAGGTCACCTCTTTAGAATGCGTCTTTTTTTTTTTTTTCCTATCCAAAAAAGCAGCCTACTGGTTTGTAAAACTTCTAGTAACCAGTCTCCACAAAGATTTTTCTTTTTCCCCATTTTCTTTACACTAAGTAGTTACTTCAGATTTTCTTTTGCTGGCTCTTCAGCTAGGAATGTTCTTGAAACTATTTCTTGGTTTTTTAGATTAACTTAGCAATGTTTTTGGATCTCATCTTCAATTCCTCTGGCTTTCTAAGCTATTGTTTGGGGGCTTTTTAGCATGCATGATTGTGTAATACAGCTCTCTAGCACACATGGTAACTCCTTCTTGGGGCAGGGCAGTTACAATTGTGGAATGTGTAGTAGAACCATATGACTTTGTAGGGTTGCCTCTGTGACAGGTGAGCTGCTCCAGTACATGTATTCCCACATCACAGAAATATGTATGCCTTTATATTTATATTATTATTAAAATAATGTGTCAGAGTCTCATCTAATGTTAAAAGTGGTTAAAATAATTGTTATGCTGAATTGCCTCAAGTGAAGATCTCATGCAGTGTTTCCTTGCTTAAAAACAAAATGAAGAGTAACACAGGAAATTAATTGAATTAATTCATCTTTTTGGGGGGGGAGGTATAAAACTGCTTTAATTTATGTTCATTACTAAAATTTGGTTTTGCTTCTGCGTTAGGTTATCAGCTTAACTCAGCTGAATGTGTGGATATTCGTCTGAAGCGTGTTGTTCCTGACCACTACTGTCATTACTACCCAGAAAATAAGAAACCAAAGCCCAAGCTAAAAGAATGCAACATGGATCCCTGCCCTTCTAGGTTTGTATGGAAAAATATTTTTTAACTGTGTAGTATAGTCAGCCACTGATAAACAAGCAATTATATTTACTTAATTCTAGTTCTTTTCATCTTTAAAACTATTTAATCTGGGTTGATTATTGCACGCTCTAAAGGCTGGTGTCAGGCACCACTGTCAGCAGATTTGTGGCTTTTTTTTTTTCAGTGTTGCAGAACAGGAGACTCTGCTTTATGCAGGTGTTGTAAATATAATTTAGTCCATTCTGCTTTGTCTTTTGCTGAGTGGTACAGCAGTAGCACAGGATTTTTTTGATGTTGTGTGAGGAGGAGAGATTGTTTGCCTGCCTTTGGATTTATTGATGGTACCGTTCAGGATTTATCATTAGACAGACAGTAGCTCCAGTTCTCAGTAAGTGTACAAGTTTTACACATGGTTTTAACTTGGTTTATTCATCTGCCTACCGTACAAGTTTCTTTCTTCATTTGTACTGTATTGGCTTCTTTTACTCTAAGACTTTAAAAAAAAAATAAATCACAAACCAACCAAACACAACAGGACTATTCAAAGTAAATATACTTGTGGTACAAATACCACAGATTATTATTGCCAAATTACAAAGGTTATAGTATACAGAAATTGTATTGAATTGCACTACAATATTTCAAACTAACTTTTGGATTGCCTAGTGAGGTTTCCTGGCTGTGCTAAAGAATCTTAAAATAACATCGCAGTATCAAGTCCCAGAACCTCACATTAATATGCCAGCTGGCCAAGCTAGAGTTATATGCAAGAAGAAAAGGAAACACTCTCAATGGATTTAATTTCCTATAGCTCAACTGTCCATTTCCTTTCATTCCTGTTGAGCATAATTGTTGATAGTAGCCTCTAACAGTTATAGATGTGCAGGCTTCCAAATTTTTTCCTGGAGAGTTGATTGCTATGTGGAATGGTAAGACTTAAGTAATGCTTAATGGCAATGGGTGCTAAATGTTGCAATGCTAGAAAGGGAAAATTAATGAAAGAAAAGACATAATTATCTTTATCCTGGCAAATTTAGCTTATGCAGACAGAAAAAGAGAAGTACTACTGGATATAGTACTGTATTTCTTAGCGTTGCAAGTGAAGCTCTGTGCCTGCTTTATGCTGTGCAGTTCAAAAACACAGCTCTGGGAAGGATCCTAAGCACTAATCGGGACCTATCCAGGATTAATCCTGCGATGCATTTTCTTCGCTGCTACTCAAGTTCCTTAGTGGTCTTCCTTACAGATAGAAGTATCTAACTGTTTTCTTGTTAATGAAATAGCACAGACCTAAAAGATTACTGATAATAAACTGCTGAAGGCATGCTGATTTCCAGTTTTGGGGCCGGTATTTCACTCTACTGTGAATAGATTTATATCTGTGCTAAAGAGATTATACAAGTCATTGTTTGCCACAAAGGTAACATGTCGTGAATGTAAGATTCCCTCATTTCATATTGGAAATTACTTGAAGTACATTCTTCTACACAGTCATGCTTGATGATTGGGTATGAGAAATATATCTTGGGTATGAGAAATGATGATGCAATATTTATTTTGTTGACAGTGATGGATTTAAAGAAATCATGCCTTACGATCACTTCCAGCCACTTCCTCGGTATGTATAATCAGGTTAACATATGTGTCAGCATTAGCACAGTTTTCACTGCTGTGGTGAGTTGAAATTTTCCCCCCAGCATTAACTTTGCCAGAACAACTCAGTTAGAAGCAAATGGAAGCTGTATTTACAAGCAAAAACTACACTCTACAATGG
This sequence comes from Picus viridis, assembly GCA_033816785.1. NCBI lineage: Eukaryota > Metazoa > Chordata > Aves > Piciformes > Picidae > Picus > Picus viridis. The sequence goes on from CM066590.1 coordinate 13,992,464, forward strand.
AATGCAATAAATATGTACAAAATATACAGTATTTACAATATCATACAGATACTTACAATTAGCAAACAACACAAAAATCCCCCTGGTCAGAGACCAGGAAGCTGTTCCACTGCCCCCACTCCCCTTTCCCACAAAAGAGAAAGGAGCAGAGAGAAAGCAGTGGGTTAGACTTAACTAAACAATGCAGCCAAGGTCAGCTGAAAAGCGGGTTAATCTCTCCCGAGCGAAACAAGCAGAGAGATCAGAAGAGAAAAGAATTGTTTAGGTACAGCCCATTTTATGGCAGATATTCCTCCAATTAATTTGTTTAGAATAATCTTTGGTTTTCCTTTTTACACCCAATAGCGATTTATTTATATTTTTCTACTTTGCTGCTCAAAATCTGTAACTAAATTTTAAAGGCATAGCCTGAACCCATCACAGCTGCATATATGCTGTTTGAGTCCTAAGATCATGCAACACCTTCTGGTATTTCTGCTGTACCGAAGATCAAGTTCATAGCAATCCTGTACACATTTTTGAAACTGGTGATTTAATTCAGTGTGCTCTGGATGATTAGCTTCTAGTAAGAGATTAGTATTAGTATGCTTTTCTTGAAAATAAACATGTGGAAAACTTTAGAAGAGAAGTCCCCCTAAACCTTCTCCTGCTGTCGTACTTGAGAAGATCATCTCCATTAAAACTCTTATTTGACTTGCTATCTTGAAAGGGTTTTATTTTAAAGATTTATGCAATGGGTATCTTTACAGAGCAGGCTTCCCTATGTTACAGGACTCTAGAAATTATTTTTCACTTGAGGTCTCATTCTTCTGCTCTTCTTTATACCTACACTCTATTTATTGACATCAAGGCTGACATATCTCTTTAAAGTTACTGGGTTATTTGAATATCTACTACCTAAAATTAAGTCATCAGTGTGCAGTTTGTTGCTTTTTTGCCTTTTTTTTTAACTTTACCTGAATAAATCACAAGAATGTAAATCTTTCCTAGATGGCTTAGATATTTGGTAAAGAATGTTATGACTAAAAAGCATTGAGCCAGATTTACTGTTAATATAAAGAATTATAGTTGATGGATTTGGATGCATGTTTATCTGAGCTGAACCTCTGCTTTACTATGTCATGAAATGAATAATGTGTATTTTTCTAAAGAAGCAAAGATATGAAGTAATAAGAATGAAATCATAGACTTACATGCCTCAGTGGAGCTACTGATTACAGCTGATATAAATGTCATAGTTTATTTCTGTAGCAATTTACTCTTGCTGTGGATCTGCTGTCCTGTGATGTACTTTGGCTTTCATACATAGACTGAGGCTTTTTTTCCTCTTTACAGCTTTATTCTATAGAGTTCCATAATTATATTCTGTGTCTCTCCCCTTCCATTTCTTCTGCCAGTTCCTTTGTACCTCAGATCTTCTCTTCTCTGGAACTCAGCACAGTTTATTTACAGGACTATTTAATCTTCTGAACTGCTCAGGGCTTGAGGACCAGTTGGAAGAGAAACTGAATCCACTTCTCTGTGATTACTGTGCTCAGCACGTTTGCATGATACTGTGGTGAGATAGATTACATCTGTCATGAAGCTGTGGGCAGGTTCTCCTATTTCAAACACTGAGAACCACAAAGGCCCACCTTGTTTTGATACCTCAGGTGGTGTGTCCTGTCAGAAAGTATCATGGTCTTCCTGGACAATGCTTAGGAGTAAGAACTGTAAGATGGCAGGTGGCCAAGTAGGGCTCGGCGTTGGAGCCTGCAGGATGCAGAGAGAGGAAGCAGGCTGTGTTCCTCTGAGAAGTCATATAAACACAAGGAAGGTATAAGAACACCTTTGCTTGCTGGAATTTCTGAAAGAAACCAGCAGCTGAGACAGCCACTGTGAGTGTACCTGCATCATGAGGTGAATCTGGTCCACCACAGATGCAAGTCTTGCTTCAGTGTAGTGTGAGGTATGTTCTCTGTGCTGTTGCCTGTCAAGTAACTGCAGTGCATTAATCTGTGCAGTGCAGTTCTGCTGGGGCTTCTTTCACCTTTTTTTCCCTTTTTTTTTTTTTTTTTTTTTTCCTCTTACCTGTTTCTTACCTGCTAACCCAAAATTGTTCTTGCAAAGCAGGCAGAAAACCAAAACGCTGTAGATATGCTTGAGCAAAGCTATACAGACTCCTTCAGCTTTACCAGCAGTCATACATCACCTCTCCTATATAGCATGAGGGCCATGTGGAGGGCTGTGATGTAGTCCTGTGGCATTTACCACTACTTTCCCATTCACACAAGGAAGTTGTGGGAAAGTCATGGTGCGTACCGCAAGATCTTGAAAGAGTTCTCCTGTGGCTACAGTTGTAAATGCCCCACTGAAATATTTTTACAGATGGAGAATTCTTTTGAAATAAATAGAAAAATTTCCCAGGATGAAAATTTTCTTTTAAAGCTTTTGGAATGCCTCCATTTATTTCAGACTTGTTGGACTGTTGAAGATCCCTTGACAGCTGTGGGTTCTGGAAAGTATCTCCTTGACTGCTTGCCCAAGACCCCCTTTTCCCCAGTAGCCATGGACCTCACTCCATCTTGAAAATGCTTATGGGAGTATGGGATCTGGAGTGTGTTTGAAACTGATGAGATAAAGAAAAACAACTATAAAACTTTGTGCTATAAACACTTGAGAGGCTAGCATTACATACAGCACAGTGAGCCTTATGTATATAAATCCATGAGCTGCTAATTCATTGAACAGCTAATTGCTCTTTAGTTCTTGACATTTTAAAGAAAATGAGTTAACCCTGGCCATTCATTTAAGTAATAGAAAAATGTAACTGTTGCTCTTCAAACATATTTTGTACTTGTGATATGATTTCAGTATCTAGGAATACAGCTTTATGCTGAATGCTTCTGAGAATATATTCTACAGTTAATGTTCCATGGCTTGCTGTATGTTTTATACTCGTTCTTCTGTGGAGTTTAAGCGTGATTAATATGATTTTGTAGGGAGTTTAATGAATTGCTTAAAATAGGAAGATACTTGATGTACTTTCTGTATCACAGAAAGTAGGTAGTAATTACTTAAATTTACCTTTGATTTATGGGCCTTTGCCTCATTTACTCTGTGTCTATGACTTCCTTTACAATAGCTAAGTCACTCTTGATGAATTCATTTTGGTTGTATATTGTATTACTTGCTGAGGCTATTTTTCATAAGGGATATAATTTTTTTCATGATCCTTTCTGTGTCACTGCAGTTATAATAGGAGTAAGTTTTAAGCTAACAAGACACTGATAAACCATAAGATGTGCTGCAAGACTCAATGATTTCACAAAGCTTAGCTTTAATTTGAGTAGGTGGTGGAAAGGAAGCAAAATATAGGAAGTGAAGGGTGAAGAAAAGTTGTACTGGGTCAGTAGGACCTATAGGTAAATGCTGTGATGGAAGCTTGTTATGTCTAAATGTAACAGAAGCAAGGCATCATTGAAATTAGTTTTTAATTGACAAGTTGTGCATACATGTTAAGACCAAGAGATAAATGAAAGAGTTTGTAACCATGTAAAACTTTGATGTAATTCTCACTTCAGGTGGTGCAGCAGTTTCGGTCTTTGTTGTAGTTAGGTCTGAAATCATGGACAGATACCCATTTAGAAGACATTCCCTCCCAGCAGGCTATTTATCATTCTTATGTTGGAGGCTACTGCCCCACAGCTCTACTGGTTGACAGAGCTGTGTGAGTTTTCATTGATCTGTGCCTTGCCCTGCTTCAGGAAAAATCAGCTAGGTTAGCTGAAGCAGCTGAAATGGATGAGCAGCTGCTTTTTGCTTGAAGTAACTTGGAAAGTGTGAATAAAAAGTCATTCAATGGCATTTTAATGAAGGTGAAAAACTCTTGCAGAATTGCAGTGCTGACCAGCCAAATGGTACCTGTCACAATTTAATTTGTTCATAGCCCTTATGGATGAAGATAATTTGAAATGAAATGGCTGGGTTTAGCCAATGCATTTCCAGTTCCCATAAAAAATATTTCAACAGACTATTTAAAGAGTAATCTGCATAATCTGGGCAGTGATGAGCAACTGTGGCTAATAACACCCTCAAGTCAGCACAGCCAGACCTGTATTAGGACTTCATATAATATGAAGTACACATGCTTCCTGGTTTCTGTCAGTGGCAATAGGAGTATATGTGGTGATGTAAGTTAACTGTGACAAATATTCTGTTTAGATGATTTAGACTGTTTTGCAAGCAAAATCATTCCTGTAATTAAACTCAGTCTGTTTAGAGTCTGTAACTCATGTATGAGAATAAGATTTTCAGTTGTTTTGGGAAATGTACTCGTTTTGCACATGAGTTTAAGCCTGGAATAATGCAAAGTAGCTATTTAATTCAGTGTGTTTATATTCAGTGTGTGATAAGAATCCAGTCAACCAATCTGTCAGCAGATTCTAATGACATGAAGGTGGGATTCAGTATTTTGCACTTTTATAGATCCTAGTGGAATGAAAAATAGCCTTATTTTTAATATGTGAGATTTTTTTCCAGGTGGGAGCACAACCCGTGGACTGCATGTTCAGTTTCCTGTGGAGGTGGTATTCAGAGGAGAAGTTTTGTGTGTGTTGAAGAGACCATCCATGGAGAGATACTGCAAGTGGAAGAATGGAAATGCATGTATGCACCTAAGCCCAAAGTTATTCAAACCTGCAATCTGTTTGATTGTCCTAAATGGGTGGCAATGGAATGGTCTCAAGTAAGTTGAAAAGAAATTCATACCTTTATCCCTGTGTTCTAAAGAAAGCCTTGAGTGCTGTGTTAGCATATAGATATTAGAAAAATACAGCTCTGCAAGTATAACTTGTAGCACTTACCAGGAGATGTTTGTGCTAAGTCATTTGGCTTGATAATCAAAATGTTCACATGTCTGTGTGGAGAAAAATACATATAGAATTATTTATGCCTGTTGGATTCCTGCTTTACATTAAGGAGAAATTAGAGCCAGAGGTCAGGCCCTTTTGCAATGAAGTCGTTTGTCTCACAGTTCTTAATAAATGTAATATTTCATGCATTGTAATAGCTAAAGACGTCTGTCTAGAGGCAGACATGTCTGCAAGAGTGATTTTCCAGCGTTCTTACCTTTCGTTATAGTAACAAGAGCATAAAGCCAACTTATCTTGGCTGCAGTTATCTGATACAGTCAGATAGCTCAACACTTCTATAATTCCTTAGTTCATCCCAAATGACATCACTGACATACAGTGAAGAAACTGTTCTTGCAGCACATCTGACACAGCTTTAACTGAAAATAATCACTGTGAGAGCATATTCTCAGTACACAGACTGTTGCCAATCAGTGCTACAAAACCCCAAGAATTCACTTGTGTTCCCAAAACTTAGGCATTTTTTCCAGCATCAACCTTTTCTTCATTCACCTAGCAATGCCAGGGAGAAATTTATACATCTCTGATACCTGATTGATTGTGGAAAAAGTTTGGTAAACACATCATCGGTACTTCTGATTGCTTGCTTTTTTAATGTTATTTGTAAATATAATTAAAAAAAAAAAAAAAAGGCAGCATGAGATGGTTGCATTGTCTCCTGCAGTGCACAGTGACCTGTGGCCGAGGCCTGCGTTACCGAGTAGTGCTTTGTATTGACCACCGTGGGCAGCACGTTGGTGGCTGTAATCCACAACTTAAACTACACATAAAAGAAGAGTGCATTGTGCCAATACCATGTTACAAGCCAAAAGGTAACTGGAATTTTGTCTGTTACTGGTTTACATTTTTGTTAAGAGAATTAAAAGCCCCTGGTAACGTTTTTTAGAAATGCTAGAAGCTTGAATTTACCAGGACTCATTTCAGTCTTGGCAGAAACAAGCATTTTAATTATTGGTGCCAGGAAAAGTGTCCTGCTGATATTTTTTTGCTGATAATGTAGCCAGACTGTTGTGAGGTGAACATGCTATCTAAATCTATAGACCCTGGTCAAATGGAGAAAATCAGAATTAATGAGTTCAACCTGGGGAGGAGGAGTTGCTCAGTAATACTTGAAACAGTAATGATACTCCATATGTATCCTGGGATCTTGTTCATTTGCATCTCATTAAGTGTGTCAGCATTTTCAGTGGGCCTCATTAGTTCATTAAGCTATAACTAAACTTGTTCTGCTCACTTTTCTCCATTTCTGTGTGTTTAAAAGGTCTGTAACAATGATGTAAATTGACATTCTCTAAAAGAATTGTTACAGCATTAAACAGTGGGTGGGAAGGTGAAAAGGGAAAAAAATGAGGGGAGAAACTGGACTGCCTCGTCCTTTGTTTAGCTCTGCGCTCTGCACCTAGAAAATTTTAGTGGGTGCCACTCTTATTCTTTCAGTTTTTATTTGAAAGATTGTAATTCAGAGCTTCACAACTCACTCTAAAGACTTACATAGAAAAGGTGAAAGCTATCTATAGACAACCCTGTATCTCTTTTCAGGATGTTTTCATACCCTAGAGAACTTTCCAGGCAGAAAACTATTCAGAGTTAAACCACAAAGTAGAAACTAGCACTGAAATCTCAAGAACCTTTTTCTGGTGTTTTACTTTTGGAGGCACAGATCCTCAAATGGCTTACAGTAATCTGAGAAAAAGCATCACAAAAGTGGAGAGTGTATAGACAGATACAAGTATTATTTTTTTAAATTAATTTCCAATTTGGAGAAAGTTGACTAACTCAGAAAAAAATAATCCTGTGAAAATTGTCTAATGAAGCCAATCTTATCTGGAGAGCAGTGTGTGTTTACTATATTCTGGGTTCATCTTCAGCTATAAATAAGTTATGATGATAATCTATTCAACTGAGATACAAGCTGCAGTCTACTAGAAAATGCCTGCATCTGGGGAAGACGTGAAAAGAATGTTAAAAGATTAAACAAAAATAGAAGTTGTATTACTGGTACCCTCTCAGTAAAATGGAGTGTCAGAAAGGAGATCAAACATCACGAAGAAATTTTCTAGTCAATTATGTTTTCCTCAGAAGCATTAGATTCCTAGGCAAAATGTGAAGGCTAAGGTGAATAGTGCTAACATCGATGTCTTGCTTTGATTTTGGAGGAATTACTGAATTTATTTATTTATTCTCTACCAGAAAAAACTCCTGTGGAAGCAAAATTGCCTTGGTTTAAACAGGCACATGAAATGGAAGAGACCAGAACAGTCTCAGAAGAGCCAACGTAAGTCTGTTGTCTTTTACAGTGAAAGAACATTTCCAATATATTTGGCAGATCATCTGGAAGAACTGTTGCTATGCTGTTTGCTTTGACATTTTGACATTTGGACCTGTTGTGAGCTGGTCCTGATTTTACACCCTTGCATCTGGAGCTCCTGTTCTGGATGACACAGAGTTACTCTATTATCATCTCCTTGAATCATTCAAGCAGTGCAAAGGAATCTTAATTTAGTCTTATTAAGCCCTAATTAATGCATATGGAAGCATTTCAGAAGATGTAAATTAAATTAATTCAGTTTTATCCTAGTCATTGCTGTTACCTCAAAAATCTAGTGGTTGTATTAAAAATTGAGATGTACTTTGTAGCACTGCCAGGATTTCCCTGGGGGCAAGACCAATGCATAAAGTGAGGAAAACCTGCTGATCTATGAGCTTAGCTGAATCCATGGGAATAAGCTGTGATATTTTACATGTGTGTATGTGTCTGTGTGTGTGTGAAATGACATCTGGATTTGATGAGTCCCTTTAAAAGCTGGTGGGGGTAAGCCTTGCAACATTGAAGTCCTGTGGGTGAAAGCATAACTTAACTCCAACTACACTTGTTCCTGTCCCTTGTGTGTTAGGGCATCCACACAATTGCTTATATCCCTTGTGTGTGTTTCACGTATATATGTTTCTTTTATATTCAATATATAGTATATAACTTTCTAGAAAGTAGTAACTTTCTGTAAGGTTTTCATGAGATATTTTGAATGGTGTTTTATTGTGCTGTGCAAAATTCCGCACTCATTTCTGTTAATGTTAGTTTAAAATAACTTAGAAGATCTTACTGAAGTTACTTTGGTTTTATATTGCTCTGAGAGTGGAGTGTGCCCTAGAACTGCTTGTTTTTCTTCCTCCATCTAGCCATTCCTGATTTTTGGCACACGTGCACCAACAGGTGTGATCATGAGTAATAAAATCTTTACACCTGCACTGACTCACAGAAGAAACCTCTTGCCAAACAGGTGTTTGCATAGTTATGGTGACTACTTTAAACTTTTCACTGCTCTAGCCTTAAGTCAGGTGTCAACCTACTGTGAGCAGTTATTCAATTCCTCAGTTTGGTGGCCCTGAAGCCAAACAGGGTAGTAGCAAAGATATAAAAATACAGAGTGATTGTTGAAGGGGTGATGCAATCAAATGTGAATGTCAGTATATCAGAATGAAGGTGTGTGAGGCCACCTCTAAAAAGTGCTCAGCATGAAGCTATAAAGAAAATTATCTCCAGCATTAGCTAACCATGCTGTGGCAACCATGAGCTAATGTAGTCTCTAGGTTTTTAGGATCCTTCAGCAGCAGTCTGACAGAACAAGCAGGGAGGACTGGCAGGGACACAGCATGCCAGTTCAGAATGTATTTAGAGTATAATAGAATTGAGCGGGAAACTTTGTAATGAGTTCCCTTGTACCTTGTCCTCAAAAGAAAGCAGTGATTCATGCCGTCCTAGACATGACTGATGTATTCCACTGCAGCCTCACAGTGTGAGTGAAGCCATGTGTTCAAGTTCTCAGTGCATGTCCTGTCACACCTGTGCAGTTTTGCAGTTTCCTGAATCTTTTTTTCTTTTTCACTTACTCTGGAGACTTAGATTTGCTTTATCTTTCATTCATAATCCTCATCTTGTCTTGAGATTTTTTTCCTTCACATTTTTCTGAATCATCTTCACCTAAGGCTAAGAGTTTTCTCCAGCTGCCTCTTGCTGATGACTCTTTGCTGACATCCTTCTCTTCACTAAGGTGTTGTGCTTTCCTAGTCTGGGTATTCTGGGCTCTCCTGGGACCCAGCTCTAATGCTGCAGCCATATTCTCCATTAGTTTCTTTTTACCTGCCACCTGCTCTTTATCCTTATGAGGAAACTGGCAGGTAAGGAGAAATGAGAAACAACTGGTCCCTAACTTCATTCTTTTTTCCAGACTTCCTTTTGGTTGTGTGGACAATGGTTTGCAAGCAGGAAGGTTTCTTGATAGATACCTTAGATCTCATGCTTTGTCTTTTCTAGCTGGAGTGAGATTTTTGGGTCAGGGTTTAGGATTTTAAAAGAAACTGTAACAAAAGCTTGTTACTTCTCCCACAGTAAATGATAAGATAATTTCCGTCTGGTTTGTATCTGATTAACTTTGTTTTCTGTAATTTACCCATGGCACAGTGATAATTCATAGCCCACCTCTGCCTAGCAGGAAGTTTAGGATTCCCTTGGTAAAATGCCATCACTTTTAATTTTAGTTGTCCTCTCACCATCCAAACTTAAACCACAAGATGAAGTCTCGACTTCTAATCTATCCTTTTATTACAACTGTCCTTCTATGCTTTTGTGTGATACTTCAGTTGATAATGAATAAGAGAATAAATGCAGCTGTGTTTTAAAACCCACAAATGATGAATATGCCAAAAGTAGCTTTTGGAAGATAAATACTTCTGCCGCTGTGGTCTACCATGGCTGGTGTCCTGAATTTACACAGAGGAGGAACGTTCAAAAGCTTCTTTTTTTTTCATTATTAGCAAAATAAAAAACGACTGCCCTTAAAGCGAGGCCAAGAAAAATGTAGGTCTGACCTTTTTAGTTTTTAGTTGTGGAATGTGATGACAGTTGATACCAATCATTATTTTAAACATTCCTCCCTTGAGCCTTCTTAGTTACAGTGTGATTTGCAGAGAAGCTCCAGCAAGGTTTTCGCATCTTTTTTTATTAATTGTAAGTTAAAGAAATAGACATCTGAACTGCCTTTTCCTGTCATAGCTTAGAACAAAACTAAAATGCTTTCAAAAGATGATGTGTTTCTTTCAGCAGCCTGAGTTAAAAGGAATAACCAGGTTTGTGGATTTGTGCTTGCTGAATGTGAAATGCTGAGTGTCTCGTAAAGGTGCCTGCTCTTTGCATTGCAGTCATTTTCACAGAAATGTCTCCATCATGCCTTTGGTGGTAGGAAATTACACTGTTTTGCAGCTTCTCTGAAAATGGGCAGGTGATTTTGTCCAACACATTACACTCAAGGCTGATAAAACTTGACATTGCATATCTGCTTAGATCAGGCAAGTGGGGTGCTTCAGGGAGCGGTAGCGTTGAGTGCACCCTCAGCAAGTTTGCTGATGACACCAAGCTGTGTGGTGCAGCAGACACGCTGGAGGGAAGGGATGCCATCCAGAGGGACCTTGACAGGCAGGAGAGGTGGGCACAAGCCAACCTCATGAGCTTCAACAAGACCAAGTGCAGGGTCCTGCATCTGGGTCGAGGCAATCCCAGGCACAAATCCAGGCTGGGCAGTGACTGGCTGGAAAGCAGCCCTGAGGAGAGAGACTTGGTGGTGCTGGTGGACGAGAAGTTCAACATGAGCTCTCAGTGTGCACTGGCCGCATGGAAAGCCAATCAGATCCTGGGCTGCATCAAGAGAAGTGTGGCCAGCAGGTCAAGGGATGTGATTCTCCCCCTCTACTCAGCTCTGGTGAGACCCCACCTGGAGTACTGCGTCCAGTTCTGGAGCCCCTATTACAAGAGGGATATGGACGTACTGGAACGAGAAGGGCCACGAGGATGATCAGAGGGCTGGAGCATCTCTCCTATGAGGACAGACTGAGGGAGTTGGGGCTGTTCAGTCTGGAGAAGAGAAGGCTCCCAGGTGACCTCATTGTGGCCTTCCAGTATCTGAAGGGGGCCTACAGGAAGGCTGGGGAGGGACTTCTCAGGCTCTCAGGTAGTGATAGGACTAGGGGGAATGGAATGAAGCTGGAGGTGGGGAGATTCAGGCTGGATGTGAAGAGGAAGTTCTTCACCATGAGAGTGGTGAAGCCCTGGAATGGGTTATCCAGGGAGGTGGTTGGGGCCCCATCCCTGGAGGTGTTTAAGACCAGGCTAGATGAGGCTCTGGCCAGCCTGATCTAGTGTGGGGTGTCCCTGCCCACGACAGGGGGGTTGGATCTAGCTGATCCTTGTGGTCCCTTCCAACCCTGGCTGATACTATGATACTGTGATAAGTTCTGCCCCAGCATTTTAGATGCTTCTGCAAACTTTTATCTAGACCCCTTTGTGCAGTAGGGTTGAACTGGAAATATCTGGGGGTTTCTGCAGGAGTTAGGCATTTCCTTTCTTTACTGAAAGCAAAAACTGCAGGCATGGGGAAAATAAAAATTAAAAGACACTGTTTTCCAAATCTTTGGAAAGCTGCAGAGGGCTGCACTAAGTTTTCAGTTCACATTTGATTTGGTTGGACTAGGCTGTTCTGTTGCAGTTTTATCACCAATATTTAGGTCACTACTTCAATTCCAGGTCATCCTAAACTGACTTTATCAGTGTGTGCCAGGTAAATGCACATTTCCATTAGTGTTAGACTGATCTCTCTGGAGATATTCAAGACCCAGCTGGATGAGTTCCTGTGTGACCTGGTATAGGTGATCCTGCTTTGGCAGGCGGGTTGGACTAGATCATCTCTCAAGGTCCCAGCCCCTGACATTCTGTGATTCTGTGATAACACTGCAGTGCAGCATGGGCATGCTCTCTGCTGCATCTGTAGCACGTACATCATTTATACCTGTGCAGATGAATAGAAGCATTTGATTTCTACATTGCACAGGGACGAATGACTATACCAAAAGGCTGATTGTGAAAAGTTGTGCCAGCTGTTGTGCCAGATTGTGAAAAGTTGTGTCACTTATCACCATCCTAGTCTTTCCATAGTAAATCTCTGATGTTCTGCCATGCATCATAATACAAGTGCTTCGATGCTTTTTAATCCCAACCTGAGTCCAATCTGCCATCAAAGGCAGAGTGAATTTGCTTCAGGGAAGTATTGTGTCTAAAACATTGCCATATATGTGCTATGAATTCTGCAGGGTCAAAATATATCACTCCTAAGGCTAATGGAGTTTGCTTTAATGATCTGCCACAGGCTTTGCTTTTGCATATGTTAAATGAGAAACAAAAAAAATCAAAAATCATCTGCCTGAACTAAAAATTCAAATATAATGCCAGGCTCTAGAGCTCTCTCCCTGTCCAGTCAGTTCCTTTCTGAAAGTCAGTTCTTACTCTAATTTTGTATTAGCAATCTGCACTGGCTTCTGTTGAAGGTACTTAGTATGACTGTAATATGGTAATCTTTTAAAAAGTTCTGTAATTTAAGATTTTAATAGCTGAACAGTCAAGTGACTAGTGTAGTAAATGTCAAGGTAGGTAGTAGACATTAGAATCAACAGGCAAACCTGAGTTATAACACAGTTTGCTATAAATCAAAATAAAAATGCTTAGAATTTTCTGAGTTTCTTTATAAATCAATTGGTTGTTGAATGAAAAGATTGCTATGGTTCAAAATTTCCTTCCATTTATACAGGATTTCAAAGGAATGCGTCATAAGTTATTCTTGGAATGTTTTAATGCACTCAACTAACAGTACACAAAACTAACACTAATTTTTGGTATGCTGCCTTCATGCCCTTACCAAAAAAGTTCTTTTCTTTCAGACTGTAGACTGGTAGGTGTGGTCAGAACACCAACCAATGCTTTTGAACTATAAATGTCCATCAGTTTTATTTTTCCAGTTAGGCACACACCTGCAAATGGACTTACACATTTTGTTACAGAGAAGAGGACAGTCCTGATTTTTTTAAGCCTCTGTGCAGTAGCTTCAATCCAATAAAGCATTTAAGCACAAGTTTATTGTAGTCCTGTTGACTTCAAAGAACAGTTAATGTGCTTAAAGTCAGGCACCTGCTTAAGCTTTTTGTTGGGTGAGGGTGATTTTTCCATGGCCACCTGAGATAGTTTGCATGTTGCACTTGGTGGGCTGCTAAGTTGCATCAGTAAGAAATTTACTCAGATTTTTATCACTGTAGGACACAGTTATCCATCATTTTGGTACTACTTGTCCAATAAAAAATCAGTCTGGTGATATGTTTCAGGGGTAGTTTGACTTGCGAAGTGATGAGCACTTGCAGTTTTCCATGGTTTCAGGAGGAGCTGGGAATACTGTCCCCTTCACTGAAGTCTGTCTAGGACCAGTGAGTTCTAACTACAATTTTTGAGGCTCTGTTCAAGGAAACTTCAAAGTGACAGACTTTGATGTCTGTCTTTTTATCTTTGTGGTAGAGCTGTAAAGGTGTTTTAGCAACATCCCCTTAGACACAACCAGTTACCTTGTAACCATTGTTGGAAAAGGGCATAGTCTTTTCCACAGGAAACTCTCTCGCTTGGGATCTACCCCAAACACAGTTTGGATGACTACCCAAATGACTGAGTTAGAGTATCCTTACAAGTTACCCACTCAGCTGTTTTCCCTTCTTCTATTTGATTCTTCCTCTGTATATGCTGGCAAAAGTTTTTTGGCTCCAGATGATAAACTATCCACAGAATCAACCACATTTGTTGACATTTTTCTGTGCTTACCGTGCATGCAGAGCATAAACACGGATTTTTGTCTTGCACAACTGTTCTTGTATTTGTAAGGGCAACTTCCCTGCAGTGAAGAGAAAGATACACTTCTTTATCAATGATAAGGAGAAAATCTTTGAATCCTAATTTCAACTTTTTTCCTTCCAAATATGCTTTTATCATTGGTCAAACATGTCCTCTTGTATCTCCTGTTTATGTTCTGGTAATCAGCTGCATTTGGACAACCACAACCTTCTGAAAAAGTGTCCTATGAAATTCTGGGTTTGATTTCTTATAAATAGTACCCCAGAGCCACTCAGGATGACTTTATTAATGAAATACAGCCCTTTGGCTCTAGTGCCATTTAAACAATTACTAACAGATATTAATGAGACCCTTGAAGCCAGAAAATATTACAGACTAAACCCTTGTTTTATTCAGTAAACTCATGATCTGTAAAATGAGATTTTATTACAGTTCATCAGGAGCATAAATTCTTCCTAATAAAAATGATGGATTTTAGACTGAGCCAGTTAGACCTTTTTATTGAAGATGAGAGGCTTCTTACAAGATTAAATCTGAACAGCAGCCTGTGGTGCTGTGCATTGGAGATGGCTAGATTTGAAAAGTGCTTTTCTTCTGTCTGCTTGCTGGTTACTGGTATGACATAAGGTGATGGCCTTTCTCAGATTTTAGCAGTCTGAAAATATACTTTTGGCATATTTGTAAGTCTCCATATCTGGGGAGCTATTTTATATTGTATAGATATGTCCTCATGTATTTTCTTCTTTTTTCCTCTGAAGGAGTTTGAGGAAATATTTAGGTGATGTCCTTCCCCCCACCCCCCAAGGGATAAAACTTTCCTTGTTCCTTGTGATTCTTTCTCCTCTTTTCCTGCAACATATCTTTGGTGAATTTTGATAAATGGTCTGGGAGAGGAGGCAAATGAAAGACTTAAGTCACTTGATTATGCATTCTATTTAAGCATCAAATAGTATTGTGTATTGTGTGCTTTGTGCATAAACATGTATTTCTGTGTTGTGGCTCTTTGTGCACACAGAGACACAATTATACAGAATAAAATGACAGTGTGTCTACTGGGCTATTACTTGCAGGTTTATTCCTGAACCCTGGTCCCCATGCAGTGCCACGTGTGGCAGTGGCCTACAGGTGCGAGACGTGAAGTGCCGAATTCTTCTTGCGTTTACTCAGACTGAGGTTGAACTGCCTGAGGAGGAGTGTGAGGATGTGAAGCCACCAACAGAACGAGTCTGTCACCAGGCATCCTGTGACAGTGATCCTGTCCCCTACACACCAGAATTTTCACGTGCTGAAGATGATAGTGCGATTTACGACTGGGAGTACATTGGGTTTACTCCTTGTTCAGCCACATGTCTTGGAGGTACCTTTATGCGTTTATTAATCTTGAGTTGTAAGAATTTGGCATTGTTTGACATTGTTGGGTCTTCTGTTAGTGTTACCCTAAAATAACTGCCTTGATCTCTAGGAAAACATGCAGCTTTAAGTTGTAACTTAGTTTTGGATTATCTGTAGAGTGTTCCAAACTACCTTGCTTCCTGTATATCCTGCATTCGAATAGTGACTTTATTTAGTTAGGTAAGGTGCAAGAGGTAGGTGATACACCAGCTTGGTTTAGTCTTCTTACAGCAGGAGTCTCGACTGCCAGGCAGTTGGTGGTACCAACATGTTAATTGCATCAGTGATGGGAATGTTTAGATGATCTTTCTTTTTCCAGGAACTGGAAATGTATAGTTTCAGAGTTAAAATTCCCATGTTTTTCCCTATCTTCAAAAATGCTACCATTTTCTCAGTAGAGTAAGGATACAAAGTTGTAATTAGGGATATTTGCTTTCAGTCTGACCAACTTGAAGATCAAACAGGAGTTTGTTTAGGTCTTGGTACGTTATAACACTCTGTAGGAACTCTGTGCCATATATCTGTCTGCAAGTAGTTAGGCACATTCCTTTTTGGATGTAATCGAATCTCCCTGTCGTCCTAAGTACATGTTCCTAGACAAGGTAGCTGGTGTTGCTACTACATATTGTACTTTGGGACTGAACACAAGTGAGTTATGAAGTGTTAAGTGGAGGCAGTGGAATTGTGAACACACCTATATATGACAGGACTGATGACATCAGTGGGAAGTGAAGACAGTTGTACCTATAGAAGAAATTAAAAATGTAGAAAAGGGGAGAACAGAAACAATTGAAAGCAGAAAGCTAGTCTGGAGCTCACAGAAAGCAGCCTTCTTTGTACTATTCATAAGGTCAAACCTTGAAGGCAGAAGCTGGGAGGGGTGCCCTAGAATGCTCTCAGCAGGATGGTGAGTGACCGATATGTGCCTCCTTTTCTTTACTGATGGGGTTGAACCATAGGAATAGCAGCACATGTGATCAGAAAAATTGTGTCTGTGCATCCCTCCACTATCTTCAGTGGGCATTATGACTGGTGAAGTAGAAGAGGCTATAGTCCAGGTATAGGTGTATGAATGTGTCATGGTAGTGACAGCTGTTGTGACTGCGTGCCTTTGTTTCTTCATAATTAATGAGGGAATTGTTTTCAAAAATAAGGAAATTGTACTTTAAAGTGGAAATAAGACTTTCATTACCACTAAATCTGTAGTTCATCACTGCTTTTTGTAATGTACTGTTATTTCATGGTCATCTTCTATTCAATTTGCCACTGCTTTTAGCAAATGGCTTTGTCAGAGGTGTTCTGAAACGCTAACATTTTTGAATTTTGAGGACATCAGCAGACATCTAGGTTGCAATAATCTCTTATCTTTGCCTGCTATTGCATGTGGCATGTTTGCATTGCCTGCATCTTCACTTGTGAGTTTGTTCATGCAGAAATGTTCACATAAAAATTTGGGGTGCAAACTGATGGTAATTTAAGAAGCCTGTACTGAAAATGGTAGTTTCATTTCCTGGCATGAAGGAACTTCAAAATGACTGATGAGCAGAATCCCATGCTCAGCTTAATTGTGTTCCTGAGGCACCCGAGTGTAAATTGTGTTGTTGACTTGTGGCCCTTTCATGAGTTTGTGGAGGTACCTGACCCAGAATTGTCTTCTAGATGTTCATAGTTATCTAACCATTTGAAATAGCAAATAGAAATATCTGTTTGAAGAAGTTTGAAAGAATATATGTTTGTGTTCTTCAGACTTCTTACGATGTCATTGGTACTGTCTAGACATTTTTCTTATGTGATGCTCCTGGGAAATGGGGGAACTTGTCAGGTTATTTTATCAACTACAAGCTCAGAAGTCCCTCTACTGTTATGCTAGTTAGGTAGCAGTGCTTTTTTTTCCCCTTTTGGTTATTTTGTTTGGTTGTTTTTTGTTCTATCAGTACCGGTTTTCTCACTGTCTTGGCAAAGGCTTTCAAGCAGACCAAAAATTACCTGACGATAAGTAGTTTTAAGGGAACCAGACAGCTCTTCTGTTTCCAACTTACTGCAATGTACTAACTAATGATCTCACTGTCTACTATTTTTCCATTGTGTAGTTCAAAGGAGTTGATCCATTTCTGCTAAGTTTTATGTTCAAATCTCATTTCAATTAGATGAACTGTTTCGTTACAAGAAATATATGTTGTCTGAGTTTAGCATGTCCCAGTGTAATGTAAATTATATTAGGTACTTTTTCTCTGGGATGTATGTATCTAGCAGTGGCTATTAAAATAAATTTCTATGGAATTCTGTGTCCCTAGAACTCCCTACCCCCATTTCTTAGTGCTTGACTTTCTGAATGAGGAAAAGGTTTGCAGGGTCTAAGTAAGCTTCAATCTTTTTAACCACTTTATAAGCAAGCACTATATCTTTGTTTCAGTGCTTGTCACCTGCACTTTTTTTTTAATAACCCATGTACAAGATTAGACTTTTAATTCAAACTCTCCTCTGGTCCCTCTCTAAAGCAGACATAAAAATGCAAACAGAAACATTGTTTTTTAAGACTCTAGAACTTCATAGAGGAAGTGATCTGCAAGGCATTATCAAGTATTATCTTTACTTTCCAATTAATTGTATTTAGCAGGTAATAGAGCATTAATAACACGAGTGTGTGCTTTCTGCACCAAATCTGTGTGACTTGTCAGGCAGCATATGAAGGGCCATAAAACTTCTGAGGACTGCTATGTTGTATTATGCCTGTAAGCACATTTAATACTTCTTTCGTCCATCTTTCTATGAGTGCAGATAAAAGTTGTCCAGACAACTCATGAGTCACCTTTAACATCCAAAGGGAACTCTGAAACCATCCTGGAAGCTGAAAAACTTTTTTGTCTTCAGGGCATAAAGAAATCGCAAGCTGAAAATGTCCCAGCTGTGTTCTCAGTGCTCTCAGGATTTGCCTCATTTTATTACTGTGTTGGGGTGTTGGTTTTTTTTTTTTTCAATCTAAAGAACTGTGGTCCTGATGTGAGAGCCCCCAGCATAAGTTAAGTTTAATTTTCATAATATTGTCAGGTCTCTCAGCCTCTCCTTGTAGGAGAGATGCTCCAGCCCCTTAATCATATTTGTGTTTCTCCGTTGGACTCTCTCCAGTAGATCCCTGTCCCTATCAAAATGGGAAGCCCAGAACAAGACACAGCATTCCAGATGTGGCCTCACTGGGCAGGGTAGAGTGGGATGAGAACCTCCCTCATTCTGCTGGCCACACTCTTATTAATGCACCCCAGAGTGCACCTAAGAGTATGCCTGAGGAAAAGAAATGTTTTTCTTGTAATCTGTAGTATTTCTTCAGTTTTGTCAAGAATTTAGCTACTCTAGAATACTTTAAAAGGATGTTTTCAATTTTTTTTAAAAACCTGAATGTTTTCTGGGTCCCTGTTTAAAAAATACCTTTTATTGCAAGAGGCGTATTTTGGTAGCTCAATGTAATTATTATTATTTATATTTCATATGCTCCAAAAATATGGTTCAAGCCTCTGAAGTGATTACATTGTCTTAAAAATAATGTGATTAAACAATACTTATTCATTTCCTGTTGTTTTCTCTATAGTTTGTGGCTATGGAAGCCACAAGTTGTATTTTCAGGCTTTTTTCCTGGATCATAATGGCTTAAAGTTTACCATTTTATTTATAAGAAACTTGAGATTCTTAGAAAATTAATGGATTCTATCCAACTTTAAGGGCTCTTAAGAAAAACAATGACTGTTCTGAGACTTGCATATAAAAATGAGAGCATTTGCCATAGTGTTGCAGGCAGTTTGGTAACTGGTCCCCCCTATAACCAGTTTCATTAAAAACAGACACTGTTTTCTGTTTTAGAGAGGGAGTATAAATAACACTGCCAGTTTCAGCAGAATTACAGAGAAGCTCAATCGTATGTAGGACTTGGCATTTCTTCTGATTAAAGCTGATAGTATCCATACTATTTTTAAACTGTCACCAGACTGAGACTACTGATAGAAAGAAATTACTGTCCTTCCTCTCACAGGTATAGAGACCAGATTCCCCCTCCTACTGTTTGCACAGCAGCTTTCCACCATCATTTTCTTTCTACTCCGAAAAAGACCAAAACAAAATGTCTGGGCTGCTTTCAAGCATTCTGATCTTTAACACAGCTTCATGCACTGGGTATTTCACTGAACAGAAAAGCTTGTAAAAGAATGTAAATGTATGTGGTTTAGTAATAGATGCTGGGTTAAAATAGAAAATATTCTATTTCACTGAATAGTAGGATAATTACTACAATAGTGCATCAGATTACTGTAAAAATACTTACTGCTCCTTGCTGCATACATAATGTTTTAGTTAAATTATCTCCTGTGTTTATATTATAAGCCAAGAAAGTCATACATATAAAATTTGCTTATTTGAATAGTAGATTTTTCTGTTTTCCAATCTGTTTAGAATAAGAAATTAATCAGTAATTGACGTTCCCAACTAATGGAAAACTACATTTTAGGATGAGAAATCTGATCAATTGTCAGGACGCTTTGACAGTTAAGTTCAACCAAGTGCTGCATCAATCAAGTGTAGTTATTTGTTGAATACAGTTTTTGAACTAAGAACTAAGGAACAAAAAAGGAGTGCGTGTTAGGTTTTTAACAACTCTTCAATAGCTGTTTCGTACTTACAGTATCAAAACAAAGCCCCTCTGGGGAAGCAGTTTGTGCTCTGTAGTAAAGTGAAATGAAAGATACACCACATATCAGCATTTTCTTCTGGTAACACAATTAAAGCTAGGTAGGTCATGCTGCAAGGCCCAAGTGATTTAATGAACTCCAGGTGGCAAGCTGCAGTCAAAACCATCACCTTATGTGACATGCCTTTTGTTCATTTGGCTGGCCAGTTTAGTTTTTATAGCACCGAGATAAAAAGTTCCCATGGGATTATTGCCAACCTAAATGGTCTGAAAGGAATCTCATTTCATTCCCTCCTTTGTGTGAGATAAGAAGAAGATAGTACTTATCACAACCTGTTCCAGAGCAGCATCACCTCAGAGTGTGATTTTCCCACAGGAACACAGTGAGATCACCATAATTGAAGGTTGGTAGCACAGAGTAGAGTTTGACCAAAACTAGAGATTATGTGGATGCTTGATATGTGCTTGATTCTTGTCTGGTAATGTCATTCTGGTTGTGCCAGAACACAATTTCTAGACCTTGGTTTCTCTCCTGTAAGCAGTCAGATGTGTGCATTCCCTCCATAAAGGGACAGGGAGGCTGCTCCTGTTAAATAGGGGATCCATGGAGACAAAATGTTTGATTCTCTTGGATAGCAATCTCCAGAGAAAAACAGAGGTCTAGAAAATAGATGTATTTGTTTGTTTGTCATTTTTGGGCGTTGCATTATAGTCATGGTAGTTATTAAGGGTTTCTTCTCAGCCTTGTTGGTAAAATAGTTTTAGTGCATGTGTTCTGTGTTAAAGTAGTTATCAAATACTTTGATATACGATAACCGAATTGGTTGTCAATAATGTAAGGTTCTATAAAATACATAACTTTGAAGATGTAGTCAAAACATTTATATACCAAGGTCTTTCTAAACTGAAAATGAGTCCCAGAGGGGATCTAGAGGTGTACCAGAGAGCCTGAAAGGGATTGGAATCTACATTATTATGAAAATCACTGCTGGTCAGTTCACACCTGATGAAGTGTCTGAAATAGTTGGGCTGATTCAGGTGTCACAAAGGGGGATTGTGTCCTGGGCTGGCTCAAACACTGGACTGTGTCAGAATTGTTTATGGATTGAAGGAACAGCTTTGGTTTATGAAAAGAATGACAGTGCTCATAAATGTTGCTGTAGAGAAAATGAGAGAAATGAGGACATCTGGCATGAAGAATAAACTTTCAGTGTAAGATATTTTATCAATCCCACTGAAACCTGAATGGCCAATGATCAACAGTGCCAAGAAATCAGTCACTGTGTACAGCTGACGCAGAGGCTGGAATAGTTGTAGTAGCCTTTGTGTAGCAATAATGGTGAGGTTTTGAGGCAATGTCATCAGTGATACCGTGAAGTGGTTAGTGAAGGTTTCTCATTAAAAATACAGCTCCCTTTGAAACCTTACAAGTTGATCATAAGCAAATAAATATAACCTGCTGCTCAAAGCAAGTTCATATCCTTACAAAATTACTGGAGAAAAGTGAAAGATAGGAAGGAAATGGAAAAAATAAATTCTGGGACTCATTAAAATCCTTTTTTACCTGGAAGCAACAAAATCTATATTTTATTATTTAATGTTTACTATTTTATTAGTTATTGTTTATAATTTTATTATAGATTATTTATTTATTACTTTGATTGTTCGCATTGCTTGTAGGACATCCCAGGTACACAGAATCCCCCAAGAACTTCACAAATTCATCTTGCCTTTTGTGTGCATGCAGCTGAGCTTTGAAATTGAGCAAGGCTTTCATGCTAAAAAATATGATATCTAAAATTGAATAATCATATTTAAAATAGAAGTAGTTCACAAAATGTGTGTTTGCTAAGCTGACTTGTTCTAAAGCAAACTTATATTACATTTCATTTTGACTCAACAGAAATTTAAGTATTAGTGACCTTTCATGCTTCAGTAATAAGATCCAGGTAGCAAGAGCTGCAGATCAGAAGGTGCCAGGAACATTCACAAGTGAGGAAACCTCTAAGCTGGGTTGGATTTTCTGCCTTTAGCAGAACTATTGCACCTCTTAGCCCCTGTGAGAAAGCTTTTGTGCTGAGTCAGCCATTCTCCTGACTATAGTTTTGTGAGTTTTCTCCATTTTTTTCATACATTTTTTGCAGACCTTTAGCTCCTTAAAATTCAGGTAAGTGAGAAGAAATCATGTTTACCCTGATTTTGACAGTGAAACCAGTAGTTGGCTTGGGACCAGTACAGAACCAGGCAGATATCGCATCTTCTGGTGGACAGACAGAAAATCCTATTTTCTGTTGGTTTTCAGAGGTAGAATCATGTCTTTCAAATACCACAGAAGTGCTAGAAATAATTCTCTTTTGAGCATTAAATGTATGAACTATCTTTGTTGGCTTTTAACTTGAGATGTAACTTCAAAGCCTGTTATCTAATTTGGTATTTAGAGTTTTTATTATTGGGCATTGCTCAAGAATAAGCTTTACAGAAATCTCTTCCATTTTCAGTGTTTCGTTAGCGTTTTCCTTTTTAATCCAGGAACACAAGAAGCCATTGCAATGTGTTTGCATGTAGAGACAAAACAAGCTGTCAATGAAACCCTGTGTGACAATTCCAAGAGACCACCACCAATGACTCATGCTTGCAATATGAAGCTTTGCCCTCCAAGGTACACTGTAATAATGAAATTGCACTTTGGCAAGAAAATGGTTAATGTGACCTAAATAACCATTGGCTTTCTTAGGAAGGGTTCAGATTGCTGGCCTGTGGGCTTGCTTTGGGATGATATTTCACTACTTCTGTCTTTACCAAGGTTTTGGGTTGATTTTTTTTGTCTTGTTCATTCCTTTTTCACTCTTCACATCTCCCTATTAGAACAGGGAATGTTTTCTGAAATAAATCTCTTCTGTGCAGATACTTGCTAGCCTTGGAGAAACAGCTTTAACTCATGTGGTACAAGGGAAATTTTAAGGCAGTTTCTCAGAAAAGGGGAGAATATTTGCTTTCTACCCATACTGAATGGGAAAAAAAAAGTTAAAATTATGATTGAAAGGTATTTTAAGTTGATGCTTTTTTTAGTAGCCCCACTTAATTCTCATGGTTTCTTATGCTTATTTGGACATTCTAGGCAAAGAACAAACTCAGTCAAAATCCAATAAATCCTAGCTAATTTGGTTGCTTGAAAGGGCCATATGTGACATTTTGACATGCACAACCTTATTTACCCACGTCTGATCTCTGACATCCCTGGGCCCTTTGCACATTGTTTCTGCAGGTTTTCAGAAAACTCCTCTTGCAAAATGTAGAGAAGTTGTTAAGAGGAACAGGATGTTTTTTAGAAAACACACACACAGTTAGAGGAAGTTTTGTAAATGTACAAAGTGTCTGTTTACATGTTTACATGTATAGATGTAAATGTCAGCAGGTTGCCAACAGGCTGAGTTCTTTGTGTGAGGAGCTTTCTGAAAGTAAATGCTGGAGTTGAATTTGTCTGCATTTCCTCATCACCTCTAACTTTATAAATCTGGTTTGTAATTTTACATTCCAGCCAAGCCAAAAGGATGTTTTAGCCATCTATCAATAGCTACACCTTTAGTTATTTTTAAATAGGCTCTGTTTAGGTATGATTTATTTTTTACTAGGCTCTGTTTGGGCTTCCCCAGTCTGAAGTATGTTGTTAAAATGTGTACTTCTGACTGTGTTGTTGGAACAGGTGGCAAAGCGGCTCTTGGAGACACTGCTCAGCTACCTGTGGGGTTGGGATACAGACAAGAGATGTGTACTGCCAGCAGCCAGGAGGATCTGCTGTTGCTCCTGAGGAGTGCAAAGACAAAAAGCCTCATTCTTTACAAGCTTGTAACCAGATCGATTGTCCCCTGCTTGGCATGTTGAAGAATGGCAGCAGGTATGGCTGGGTTACAAAAATAGCTCGATGCATTCCTCTGGCAGAGATTTGCAGTTCTGTAGCTGGAATAACATGGAAGGTAGCTCCTAAACTTTGGTATCTTAAGTGTTTCAGCTGATTTCATTAGAACAAACTAATCCAAGATCAAAAATAATGCTTTTGACTGCTATGCAAGTAGGTAGTCACAGGATGAGGTAGAAAGTCCTTTGTAAGATTCAGAAGGCTTGGATACCAATAACTAGACATAACCTCTGCTTTCTGTGCTCTCCAAATGCAATAACCTGCTTTTGGAGACATTGCTGCTTGATCATTTTTTATCTCAAGGGCCAGGTTTCCTAAGCTCCTGCCAGGTTTATTAACTGGTGAGGGACATAGATATGTAAGATTCATGGGCATTTTTAAGGTGCCTGAAGTATTCTAAGATTCTTACTAGTTAATTGCATTCAGGTAGTGTGACTTTTAAACTCTAGTATGTTAGCTAAACATGTTAACAAAAGATTTTTCTACGTGCTACTTACTTTCTAATTGAAAGTAGATGTCATTTGTCAAGAGAATATAGTTATGGGGGGAGGCTTACAGTGTTTGTGCACAACAGCAGTGTGATGGGTGAGCGCAGATGTCCATGCAGGTGCGCTGTGTGCTATGTTCTCCCTTTTAGTGTTCACGTACTTGTGGAGGAGGGATTCAGACCCGCAAAGTGCACTGTAAGCAGCTGTTGACGGATGGAGGTTTCCTGAAACTCTCTGATGAAACCTGCCAGGAACCTAAATTGCCAACTAGTAAACCATGTGCAAAAGTTGATTGTCCTCCTCAGGTAGTCTTTGGAGAATGGTCCAAGGTGAGCAGCTCTCAATAATGGTGAACCAAAAGCTTCAAGTGCAACGTGAGTTCTAAAGATTTATTATTGAATGAGTGTTTGCAGCAGTAAGGGTAGCTCAAGGTTTCTCAAGGCATGTGACTGACCTGTGTGTACAGTTTTTGCACATCCCTAGCTACAACTAGACTGATCATAGCCACTTTCCTGATCTCTGTTTCAGTTGCCGAAGGACAGGCCGTAATGCCAATGCATTCTACCAGACACGTGTGGCTAGCAATTATTTCATATTATGGCTTCCAAAAAGGAAATCCAAAAAGGATTATTCTGGAACATGTCCTCCTCCTTTCCCATTTAATGCAAGCTTGTTGCCACTCCAGGTTCAAAAACATTTACAGAAGTGAATTTAGCTACAATTGAAGGTTCATACAATACAAACTAGGAGAGAGGTTTGAGAGATTTAACACAGACCGTTTAGAATGTGCTGAATTGTTTCTCTTAGATACTAGATCTCATTACTCTGTTCTGCCTGTGCTTGGACATAAAGAAATACTGTCATGTTATTTTAATTGTTCCTGAGTTGCTTGCTGGAAGAAATTGTCTGTCTTATATTGTTATTGTTTGGAAAAGTGGAGAGAATTTAATATCTGAATAACACAAGGATTCATGTGAAGTAGAACATGCACACTCAGAAGAAAAGAAAGAACAAAACGGTTTTAAAATTAGTTTATGTGGCATGGGACAGCAAGTTTAGTTTGACTGCATCCTTCCTTTCACAGTGCTCAGTAAGCTGCGGCGTTGGAATCCAGAGAAGGAAGCTTGCCTGCCAAAGCCTAACAGCAAAGGGCCAATATGTCACGTTAAATGGATCAGTGTGCAGTAGTTTGTCTCCTTCGCTGCTTGTAAGGTCTTGTCCGATGAATGCTTGCAAGAGTAAGTATGTTACTTTATGTAGTTGCTTGCAGATTTGGAATGATCTATTTATAAAGAAAAAAATCTATGTACAGGCTAATTCACTCATCACCCTATACTTTCACAACATTACTAATTTGGCATAAACCAAATGTCATAATTACTAGGCCAGTAATAACAGGATTGTTTTTAAATGTTTTCTGTCGGTCAGAAATAAAGGTTATGATTTCAAGTAGTTTTTGAATACACCCTAATGGTACATACCTCTCACCCTTATGCTTACATCCATTTGATCTGATTTTTCCTTTATCCTTTACGCTATCACAAGTGTGGGGGGAAGGAATCCATAAATTGTCTATAAATTACAAAAGACATTAGAAGATATAAGAATCCAGTTCTGCCTTGTCTTTTCACTGTACATTTGTATTGCACTGGACATTTTGCTTAGCATGGTGGAATTCAAAACCTGAAACTCCATGCCAGTGATAACTTCAGGTATAATTTCTATCTTTACTTGTAGAAATGAGAATCCCAGTGTCATGAGCTTTGCAGAAAGTGATGATAGTACAGACACCTCAAAAAATCCAGTATTTTATTACTGACTATATAAAAATCTTTAAAGCAGGACTGTCTGTAGAAATGGTATGATTTGGGCACAGGAGGTTTGGTTATGGTAATAATGGTGGTTCCACTAATTGCACTGCTGTGATAGAAACACCTTTGTGATATTGAGTAAGTTTATTTACATACAGTCATTTACAATAGACAGTTCTAAATGCAGGTTCCTTATGTCTGAACCTGTGCTCCCCTTCCTTTGTACAGGGGACTAGAAATAGTTTGTAGATTTGGGGAACAGAGTGCTGCAAAGAAAGCAAAACATGCGAGCTTTTAGTTTCGAGGTGGGAGAAAATGAAAAGCCTTACATGAATGGCCTGTGTTTGATCATAGATCACAGAGATGTTTTGACCCAATTCATAGTGCTGTCAAAAATAGCTACTTTAGACATTTTGGGCTTTGCCTTAAAATTTATTCACAAAACAAAATAAGAAATAGAATAATTACTGATTCATACATAATATGAAACTTCTTTTCCTGGCCTGTGTTTCAGATTAACATGCCAAAATCCTGAGGTTCAAAACTCCACTTAAATAAAGCCCTGTGGACTTCCAGGAATGTCCTTGGCATAAGGTTTAATAAAATGTTTTGAGCTGCATATCTATCCGAATTTAATTAATTGTGGATAGTTGAATGGCAGTGTAGCTGGTTAGCAAAATGCTTAGCGCAGACTGATATTAAAGTTACATTGTCAGCTTCAACCACAGTGCCAAGAAAGCAGGACAGTGGACTGCAGGGGGTGTGCAATAGTCCTGAATGGGTGTGAATCAAAGTCTTAGAAGAGAGTCACTGACTTCTTCCATCTTCACAACCATCTGGAACAAGGGAGCTCTTGCAGCTCAGATCTGCCTGGCAATTCCCTGGGTATGTAATAGGAGGGCAGGAGAAGGCATGAGACATGTCCACACTCATACTTCTAGTTTGGGTTTTGCAGAAGGAGCCAGGGCAGCAGCAGAAGCTGGAACAGCTGTCAGTAGCAGAACAGGAACATGCAGGAGGGAGGCATCTCCTCTGGCAGCTGTGGATTCAGGCTCCCTTGATGGGTGAATGAAGGCAGGAACCTAGCACAGCCCTAGAACAGGAAGGTGGCTAATTGCGAAGAGTGAAGTCAATTCAGTGTTGTGCATGTCGTATGTACTGGTAGGGGTCTTGCCTTTGAGAGCAGTGTTTCTGAAATTACTGCTCAAGATTATGCTTTCGTGGTTCAGATGAGCTCCTTTTATACTGCATCATGATAGTGCTCAGTCTTTTTCTATTTAATCTTTTATCATGGGACTGGTAAGCATAGCTATTTTCTTCTTAACAAGTCTTACAAACTCAGAAACATTCCAGACTGTGGGATCTGAGAAATGGGAAATATCACCAGTCTAGCCCAGAGGTCAGTAGGACCTGAGGCCCAACTATAAAGCTGTAGAGGACCATTAGAGGTCATAGATGCAGATGGATTTGTACGAGGTGATAATGAGGTCCTGTGGCTGCAGTACAATCTAACCCTTAGCAAGATGTACCTTGTAGGCAAAAACCTCTCCCAAACACTCTATTACCTCAGCAGCTGCAAGATTGGATGATACTAAGGATCTAGAAAATGTGCACTTATGTGGCCTCATATATTCATATGACCTTATATATTTATATGACCTGCCAACCACAGCTCTGAACTTTGTTTCACTCGTACCTTTGCTCACCAGTCACCAGTAAAAATATACACACCTGTTGATGTTGAGCTGCTAATGAGCCTTAGTGGTCTTTTTTTTTTTTTAATGGAATGGATGAGACTTGTTAATATATTTATAAGTATGCTCTGGGTTTAGTTCCATGTTGGAATAACTAGTGTAAACAGACCACAGCCTGAAATATTTGAATTTGTGTGTTTAAAGTTACACTTACTGTGTCTGTAAGCTGGATTTTTGAAATGGAATATTTAATACTGGAACACTTCCCTAAAACGAAATATTTTGGGCCCAATAACTTATTAAAACCAGGACACTACTTTCCTATTTTTTTGTAAACTGAGTGCAGAAAGCAGTTTATTTGTTGCAGCACATGAAATGGTTGAGGGAACCATGTATCTGGATAACGAATACCGATTTAAAAGCTGTGTAATTATGTAACCATGATATCCCCACAGGTCTGAACTCATTACCCAAAACATTGAAAATAACCATTTTGTTTTATAAGCATAAGAATGCACTCTAGGGTGTAGTTCATATAGTGTACACACTT
Organism: Picus viridis; assembly: GCA_033816785.1. Taxonomy (NCBI): domain Eukaryota; kingdom Metazoa; phylum Chordata; class Aves; order Piciformes; family Picidae; genus Picus; species Picus viridis. The sequence continues at coordinate 14,020,613 of CM066590.1, forward strand.
ATTGAATGCTCGAAGCATTTAGCTTTTCACCTATTTCTTCACAGCATATTTGAAGCATATGTATCTAAGAATGCAGTTATTCAGATACCACTTGGTGTGCCATCAGTATAGTAGTTGTGGGGTTTTTTATGTACCTACCAACTGGAATTGTAGTAATGATGGCAGATGTAGGCATACCAAGAAGTGGCTTGATTTGTGTGTCCATTTCCTGGCTCAATGAGCCTCATCTACAGGCTCTGAGATTTTTCTCTGTCACATACCAAAAGGCTAGGTCATCAAATACAACTGGATTCTTTTCTAGCACCAATGCAGAGTGTTTCCCATCTCTTCCCAGCTGGCCAGTTTCATCTTACATGGAATGGGCATGGAGGTGCATGCCCTTGCTCCACACCTCCTGTAGCACTTTGTTTCTCACCTGCCTGACTTTTTCTTAGTGAGATTAGTTCTGCTGATCAAAGCTGCAGTCATTCTCTTGTCTCCAGTGTGTCTATCCAGCTACTGCTGGAAAGCCTGCCTGTGGGGGTAGCATTTCAGGCAGCTCACCAGAAACCTTTCAGCATCCAAGCGCCTGCAGTACAGCACAGGAGGAGCTTCATAATACCCACTGTCTCCATACCCAGTCTGCCTGAAGCTTTGTGCTGTTATTGTCTGCTTTTGTCAGTTCGGCTGATTACTATATTCAACCTCTCAAAATTCTGACTACTTCTGTCTTTCCTCCCTTCCCTGCCTAATTTCTTGGCACAATGCTGTGAGCAACTCATCTTTCAACCCAAAGAAATTACCCTCAGACAATGATTACAGGGTAGCTTTTCTTGCTGCATGTACTACGTCTTCACTGACTGTTTCTTTCACCTCCTGTGTTGCTGTCAGTTTGGCTTGACTCAATCAACAAGCAGCATAGCCAGCCAACAATTTAAATAGCAGTCAAGGGGAGCCTTTTGGATAGGTTTTTGTTTTGTTTTATTTAGGTCATTCTGCGCTTCACAGTGCTGAAATGTGGGGAAAGTGATAATGTGATCCGATTTATTTTTTTATTCCCGTTTTGCATTTGCATCATGCCTAGCCTTTCTGAGGCAGCAACAGGAAATATATAGGAAATAAAACTGTAATAGGATTGCATAGAGAGCATAAATTAATGCATTATATAATACACACACAGGTACATACATATATATACACACACACACGTATGCATGTGTGCACCGTCTATGTCCTTTACATAGGTATACATTGCCTGTATCCTTTCATTGTTAGGAGGTTTGGGGCAGAGGCAATAGAAATCTTGGCTGGAGCAGGGGAACGTTATGGTTTCATGTTGTTCATATTTTTTCATTTTTGTAACTGAGATAAAAGCTCAGCATGTTGCAATCTGACTTGAACAAAAGCAGGAAAAGCTCTGTCAAGCATTCTGTGAAAAGCAGATTTTGTAAGCACAAGTGCCAATGATTAGATACTTTTCAATACTTTATTTTCTTTCAGAGATTAAACCGAAGCTTCCAGAGAAGTATTCTGCTCATGGGCCTCAGATTGTCAGTATTCACCGAGTCTATATTCAAACCAGACAAGAGAAGCGCATTAATTTTACCATAGGAAGCCGTGCCTACTTACTTCCAAAAACATCTGTTGTAATTAAGTGCCCTGTAAGGAGGTTCCAGAAATCACTTATTCGGTGGGAGAAAGATGGACAACACTTACAAAACTCAAAAAGACTTGGCATCACTAAGTCAGGCTCGCTGAAAATACATAGTCTTGAAGCTACTGATATCGGTGTGTACCGCTGTATAGCAGGCTCTGTGCATGAAACGTTTGTGCTCAAACTCATCGGTACTGACAACAGGTTGATAGAGCCACCGAATCTTAGGAAACAGGCCAGTGAGAGCAGTAGCACAGATCACAATGAGGCCAACAGCTTTGGGGCCAAGTGGCATAAAATGAGCAAAATGTGGCAAATATGGAGTAAGAAGAATGAGCTGTATCTGGGTGACAGGCAAGTAAATGATCAGCCGTTTCTCCGGAATCTGGAAACTGTTGGGAGTAATTCAGCTGAAGACTTCAGCTCTCGTGAATTCAAAAATAAACGACTGGAGGCAGCAATTCTCCAAGGTGCCTATAGCATGGACACAGTGCAGTTTGAAGAACTGGTAAGGAACATGAGTCAGCTCATTGAAACTGGAGAAGTCAATGAAGACTTAGCATCCCAGGTTATTTATCAATTAGTTGCTGAATTATCTAGGCCTCCACAACCAACTACTGAAAAATGGAAGGGGGCCCAGGATGAGAATCTTGCATCAAAACTCACAGGCAAAACACCAAATGAGTCTGAACGCTTCAGCACAAAAACTGTTGATAAGTTAATGTTTAACCAGAAGGTTCCAGTTATTATGAGGCAAAAGGACATCCCTCGAGTTTTCTTCAATGAAACAGTAACTGTACGAGTTGGAAATACAGTTTTTCTGACCAGGAATGTTAGTGCTGTCAATCTACTGTGTGAAACAGCTGGTATTAGTGAGGCAAAATATACTTGGACAAAAGATGGCGAGACATTAAAAGCCTCTGAGAAGTAAGAAAATACCTTTTCTTTTATTTGGGAATGATGTATTATGTCACTATCGTCTGTAAAAATCCACCCTGCTGTGCAATATTAAAACATAAGATTGTAAAAATGAGATAAGCATGAATGCACCAATGCCTTCCATCTTTTGAGCAACTTTTTTCTTTCTTTCTTTCAAAGTTTGTAACATTGTTTGGGTTTACTAAGTATATCTAATGATGTGTTCATGTGTCCATATCTAAGTATATGTGCATTTTCACCATACTACTATATTATGTGGGAGGACTAACCTTTTTTTTTTTTTACCAGGTGTGAAGTGTTTTCAATGTCCTAATTATATTTTGTGATCTGCCTTAAGAAGGACACAGAGCTGTTGCAGAAAGTCCAGAGGAGGGCCGCAAAGATGATCCAAGGGGTGGAACATCTCTGCTATGAGGATAGGCTGAGGGAGCTAGGGTTGTTCAGCCTAGAATAGAGAAGACTCTGCAGGGACCTTATAGCTGCCTTCCAGTACCTGAAGGGATCCTACGGGAAGGCTGGAGAAAGGCTTTTCATAAAGATGTCTAGCAGTAGGATAAGGGGGAATGTTTTTGAGCTGAAGAAGAGTATGTTTAGACTGTATCTTAGGAAGAAGCTTTTCAGTATGAGGGTGGTGGAACTCAGGAATAGGCTGCCCAGGGATGTTGTGGATGCCTCCTTCCTGGGGGTGTTCAAGGCTGGGCTGGATGAGGCCTTGAGCAGTCAGTCTAGTTGTGAGACGTTGCTGCCCATGGCCGGGAGGTTTGAGTAGATGATCTCTAAGGTCCCTTCCAACCTAGGCCATTCTATGATTTCAGCTGCATGAGAAAATGATCAGATATATACTCATATTAAGAAGCCTACTGGATTTGTTCAGATACCAAATACACCGGGGAGACATTAAAAACTTCTGCCATGATACGGATGAAAACAAGTATTAGTTCTTATTTTAAGGAGGGAAAACATCACTGATACTCTCACCATCCTTCTACGCAGTACCACTTTAGGTACAACTGTAGCTGCATAGCTTGAACTTCAAAAGAAAGAATGTGCTTTTGTGTTTGCTTTGGGTTTTTTCTTTGGTACTTTAGAATTTACAAATATTTCTGTTGAGGACAGTGAAATACAAAATAATAAAGGAGCCTGTACTGCCATCACATTTGAGAACTGTGCTTGAAGAACAAGTACAGCAAGTGTGTGTTATATTCAGATATTTGCTCAAGACTGAGCAAATACTTTTACTTTGTTGCTGATAAATTAAAAGCTCACCTGATAATATTAACATTAGCTTTGTGTGTGAGCCTCTTGAGTAATGAAAAAAGCAATTCTGAAATGATAAAGGTGCTTTTGGATAGTTCTCAACATACTTAACTGATTAACCACACTGCCAAGAAAAATATACTTCTGCAGGGCTATCAATTAAAGCAAAGACACCAAAACTAAGCCACTTTTGAAAGCACAAATGTTTTTGGAACCGTGTAGCTCCCAGCAGTTATGTTTATTTTGTGACCTGCCTGGATGAGTTCCTGTGTGACCTGGTGTAGGTGATCCTGCTTTGGCAGGGGGGTTGGATTATATGATCTCTTGAGGTCCCTTCCAGCCCCTAACATTCTGTGATTCTGTGAATTTTCCACTAATTTGTGGCAAGTGATAGTTTTGGGTTGTGGACATGATGATGTTTTGTTTATTCACAAGTATCTGTTTGATTCCTAATGTCTAGCTTCATAAATTGCCTTTGTTTTAGCCCTGACTGATATTCTTGCACTTAAAGGATACATTGGCAAAGTAGGCTTCTTTTGCTGGTTTGTTTTTTTTTTCACAGTAAGTTTTCTTATGCACAAATCCATATATTTATGTTTCTGTCCTCAAAAGCCAGTGACATTTAATAGCATTACATCTGAAAAAAATATATAAAGGGCTGTTTATCTCTTGGGTTCATCAAAAAGGGCTATACTAGAGCCATGTACCAGGTGGCTTGTTTGGTTGAAACACAAGAATTTTTAATTATTTTGTGTGTGTGTGTGTGTATCACATAGTTTTGTGAGTGGTACTCAGTGTGGGAGAATGCCAGAGCTAAAATGTTTTTGGACCTGATGCGAGTATGACATAACTCACGTGACTTACTGCTGAGAAAGGCAAGGGGAAAAACCCAGTCAGCTATCTGCAACCTTTTTCCCAGCCTGTGGTACTCTTTTTATCCTATCTTGCCTCTCAAATGGAAGGCAAGGTATTCAAGACACCTGTGGGGTTTTGGTGAAAACTTTAGCTTTAATGTTGATAACATTAAATAATCCCCAAAACCTACAGTAATTCAGAAGTCAGATTGGAGCATTCTTTTGTGAATTCCCCAATCCTGCTGAAGAGCAAGCCTGCTCTTGAGAGATGGATTTCTTGCCAAGCCTAATACTTTTAATTGTGGTAGTCTGATTTATTCATGCTGTTGTTCCCAAGGGATTCTGGTTTGTAGTAGCAAACTCGCTGTCCTCCAAAGGGCTGCAGCAAGGACACAGTTTTGTTGAAGAAAGATATGTGAAGAATCTTCCCTTTGTGCTCCTCTTTTGTCACCAAAGAGGAAGGACTGTTAACTGCATGCACTGGTTAAACTCCTAAAAAGGAATTGTGTAGCTGTATCTGTAACTCCTGGAAGAAGATTCAGTTGGATTTGTCCCAGAGTAGTAACCCTTGTGTTTCCCTGAATATTCTGCAGGGTAATCCTGGACACCATTGGAAAATTGCAGATTCAGAATCCCACTCAAAGGGAACTTGGTACATATGGATGTCTGGTTGTTAATGACTTTGGATTTGATATGGAAACATCATTGTTATTGCATGCAGGTAAGACTGTAGCATCCACAAAATGGATCATGTATTTTATTCTTTTTTGTACAAGCATTCATTCCCCCAACTCCAGTGTGAAATACTTTCTCTTGTTGGCAATCCACGAAACTCTGCCTGATTTAATAAGTAAGAATATGATGTTGCTCTAAAACCACGGGAGGTGTGAACTCAGTCTGCTTGTATCTATCCTACCTGTGTTTTCTGCCTGCTGCTTTGCAAACCAAATTCTGCTCCAAACATGATGAATTTAACTAAAGAATCTACATTTTAAAGTCAAATGCAGCTTTTAAAATTTACTATCCCTTTAATTTCAAAGAGGTTCCTGTCATCTTGTCCTCTGTGTCAAACACTACAAACCTGGAAGCCAGCAGTCTTTCAGCAGTTGTTGGAGGTACAATCATGGCAAGAATTGGAGCAAATATTACGGTTGAATGTCCAGTTAAAGGTAAGCAAGAACTGCGTTGAAGTTCCTTGTAATTGTTGGATTCAGAAGTTTACCTTACATCTTGAAAGAAATTACCAGTGAATGCAGAAAATTAGTATTTTTTATTAGGTATGTGACCCAGATCAGTTCTATTTCTTTTCTTTCTGTCACTTTAATGTAAATGTTCAAACAGAACTTCTTTCAGAGGTACTCTTCGATCCATGAAGTACTCTAAGGCTCCACTGCAGAGCTTTAAACCCACCAGAATGAATTACTGACTTGTTGCAATAGCAAGCATGGCCAGCTGACTTGCTCATCAGAGAACTTTCCTTATCCCTGTTTGAGATGTACATATGTCTAGACTGTTGTTAAAACTGAAAATGAAATCTCCAGCCATAGCTTAATAGAACTTTAAGCCTGATAGTGAGGTAAACTTACCTTTTAGAGCCATCAGTCTGCAGCTGCAATAAGGAAACAAAGAAAAGTGCTGAGCCATGAGAGGGTATAGGTATTTTCTAGCTCAACATCTGTGGAGCAGCATTAATATTAATTAGAAGCTACATGTATTAAGCAGTTCACTGCTTCATTTTGTTTTCTTGTCCTTTGTTGTAAAGATTGATAGTTTCTTTTTAATCACATCATTTCTACCTGTTACGTTTAAACTGTAAGATTTAACTTGCAGTGGCAGTGTTCAGAAGCTAAGGTCAGCCTCTTGTGCTTTGTCAAAGATGTATCAAAGTGCTAATAACAGTGAACATTGCAACTGAGTGCAAAGAGAGACTTCAGAGAAGACAGCATGGCTGGGGCAGTGCATATCAGAAGGCACGTTGATAGCAAACCAGAGCAGTGATAGAAATACAGATATGCAAATAGTTCTGCATACAATAGTGGCGCCAGGCTGACATACATTAGGACATGTGGCTCTGCTATTCACTGTTGTACCAAGGCTGATTCTTTGATGAAGTAATATTTTCCAACTATAGTTTGGCAACTCTATCTATAACTGACCTACATCTCCAATTCAGCAGAGAGTTAATGTCACACTGTTAATATTTTTAGGGTGGGTAAGCAGTTAGCCATTTAAATACAAATTAATATTTTCACATGGGACTCCACATTTCCAAATGCTTTAGAACTGTGCATGCCTGTGAGCCAAGTGTTAGTTAAGCTAAGACACCAGTGTTGACTTAAAAAATTATTTATCTAATTGCTTTATTTCCTGTCATTGCCAAGGATGTAAGTGTTACTGTTTGTGAATAAAACAGAGCTTGTGTGTCTTAAAATGCCACTGAGCCTAGAATCAGGAAAACTTCTCTAGTGATGTAAGCAGAGTTTTTCTGGTCTCCTTTCCTTAATTAAAAGTAATATACAACTGACTTTAGAAGACTGAACTTAATAGCACTTTATGTTAATATGTTTCTCTAATCTGTGGAACCTAAAAATATGTCCATTTGAAGTGTAGTAGGGTGAGAATTTTGTTGTGAATGCTGATAAAGCGTCATGTGAGTTATCAGACAATCAAGAGTTTGAATCAGAAAAAATCCTAATGATTCTACACACTCTAAAAGTCTGTTTCTACAAACAGGCTCTGTGTCTGCAAGATCCCTTTTCCCCTCATCAGACATAGAGTCATAGAATTGTTTTGGTTGGAAAAGACCTTTAAGATCATTGGGTCCAACCATTATCTAACTCTACTGATTCTGGTGCTAAACCGTGTCACTTTGCACCACATTGACATACAATAATGATCTCTTACCTTCTTGGAGTAATAGCTCACTGCAAAGCCTTACAATGAATATCTAAAGAAAATGCCATTGGACAGTGATGGAAGGTGACTCTCAGCTGAGGATCTCTTAGAATGAACTGTAAAATTATTTACAAGAGAGTGCCCTTCTTCTAGTGTCACAGAGACCTTGGCTAGATTTGGAGCACCTTTTCCTCACTGCAGTTCCCCCTCACTGCTCAGAAAGGAGGACTTCTTTTCTTTGTGGAGGACTTCTTTGCCTGCCCTGAGTGAAGTATTACTAGATAAAATTTTGTGTGTTCTTTGTGTTCTGCTCCATACTTATTCAAGATCTTTCTACACAGATTTCTCATCAGAATCAAACAGATATGTCTGATCTTTTGGACTCTTGCTAGCCTACAAAATAGTTCTCCAAAAGAAGAACCATCTAATGAATAAGGTGTCTATCTGTGTGTGAAGAGTACCAGTGCCATGCCACTAGCAGAATTCTTAAATTACTTTAAAATTTCTTGGCTGCAATTATTTCTGAGGGTTTGGTGTTTTTTTTTCCTGTAGACTGAATAACTTATAATACTTCTTTGTAGTTGTTCATAGTTTTCCCTGTGAGTAAATCTACATATATTGAGTTCTTCATTTTGTGTCTAGCAGTGTAATGTCTGTTCAGGAATTTTCTTCCTGAAACACATAAAAATGTTGCACATATGCAAAGATGATTAATTTAGGAGAGCATAGCATGCCATAGTGCAGAACTTAAGCTGGAATTTGGAGCAGCCTACCCAACAATCTGACAAAGACAGCAATGACAGGTAGAGAGGAGGTGATATTAGCAGAGGAAGATGCACTTCCCAGCTTCCTCTGCTGGCTGGCTAATGGCTGTTCAATAACCCTTTAATTATTCAAAACCTGAAGAGAGCTAAATATATTCCATTTAAGGGGCTTTGGGTTCATTAAGGTGTGATACGCAGGACAGCTCTTGTCTGATGGTTTTAATGGAAATATGTGAAATTTAATATTACATGCAGGATTAGCCAGATGACTACATTCTTTTTTCTTTTTTCACTGTTACTGATTTGGTTCTTCATGGGTTTTTAGAGTGTGCAAGAAAGATTTTTAAAATCACATTCAGAGTGGAAAAAAAACCTTTGAAATACTGAAGAGCACAGAAGAACATCAAAGAACAGAATTTAAAAGCTAGCTAGATTGCTGAAGCTAATAGTATCAATTTCCTTTTCAATATTTAACGAATCTATTTTTCCACTAATTATAATAAACTCACTTTCCTAGCTCCCACATGAGCATGTGCTAGAAGATATTCATAACATTCTGGATAGATTCATATTCCATTCTTACAGCCAAGAGCTTTTCTATCAACACACATGGTATAAATATCAATAGTGATTGTTCCAAATTGCTTTGGATAACATTTATTGTATTTTCAGAAAATATCATCTCGTGATTATTACTTAAATAAACTAAAACTGTCAGACTCCATTTATTGTGAAACCTCCAAAGTTCTAAGTTCAAGTAAAATATGGGGGGAGGGTATGTCTAAAATGTGCATTGTCTGCCACCTGCTGGTGAGAAAGTGGAAGGGAAATATACTGGATTGAGGTACATGCATGCATCTCAGGAATATTTTGGCAGCTCCAGTTTCATCCAAATTCTGCATTCATATGAATCTATTTTGTCTCTCTAAAAATAGCGTATTGGTTAAAAAAACATGAGAGAAATACACAAACGCTATTGAATCAGGATGATCTTATTGCACATACATTTCACAAAGAGGGACCAGCCACTTGCTGGAACTTGAAACAGGTCCAGATAAATCAAGAATTTGACTTTTCCATCTGTTCCTTGATTTACCCACACTATTCCAAATGTAATTTTGATGCTGTTCTTTGTCTTGTATGCTTAACCCTTAAGCTGTAACTGCTTAAAGTACTTTAACACATAGGATTCTGGCTCACTATTTAAGTTTTTTGTGTGTTCTTCTAAAAGGTGGTAATAATGGATTTAAAATGTTTAAAGGGATGAGTACAGATTTATTTTATGAGGAAGGAATGACACTATGATTAGTGCAATAAAAGGAAAATCTTTTGCTGCTATGCTTCTTTAAGTGCATCTATGTTAGTGATTTTGTTTGGATCAGGCGCTTGTGAAGTACTGATAGATGTACATGAAAAACTTAATTATGCTTTGCTTTGTGTCTTGCAACAGTCTGGAAACCTGAAAATTGAATCCCTTTAGATAGCTCTAAACTGAAAGATGTGTCTGTTACATAAAGTGAAATGTTGTACAGCATTGCTTTTTTCGATGTGTGCTTTCCCCTGTTCTGTCACAGCTTTCCTTACTGACGCAAAGGTTTCCTTCAAGTCCCTGATTAGTGAAGAGTGCAGGTGAATTATTTTAGAGGAAGGCAAGATTTTAAAATTCTGTTTTAAATTCTGTTGAGTTCTTAGAAGGCTCAGCAAGGCTCTGGGCATTCCCTGGATACTTGCTACTTCCACATGCAAAAAAGTGTCAAGAAGAACTCTTCAGAAATCCTCCTAGTGAAAATAAGAGATTAGCCCATTGGTTAGTGCCTGATTAAATGACTGGAAGGATCAAGTGCCCAAATTTATAATGGAGATAGGTTGCCCCAAGGTTCTGTTCTGGGATTTGTGATGTTAAGCACTTTTATGAAAGTTCTGAAAAAGAATGTGACTGGTTATTTGACTAAAGCTTTGAAGAATCAACATTTACAAAGACTAAGCAGATCCAAAAATCTCTGCTAAGAATTGCAGGAGCATCTCACAAATAATGTTTTAGCCTTAAACTTCTGCAGAATGTGACCAGTTATTTGACTAAAGCTTTGAAGGATCAACATTTACAAAGACTAAGCAGATCCAAAAATCTCTGCTAAGAGTTGCAGGAGCATCTCACAAATAATGTTTTAGCCTTAAACTTCTGCAGCTGGAAAAAGATCAAGTTCTCTTTGAGCTGAAAGCCAGAGAATTAAACAGGACCCAACAGCTGTAGCAAGAATGGGATGGGAAGGGGTCTTGCTTCAGGAGCCCCTCTAAGGTCACCACATGTCAGTAAGTATATTTAAATCCTGCCAGATACTGCTGCCACCTAAGAAGAGGGATTGATGTGTGTCTGGTAGGGAAGAGACAGAGGTAATAGCTTTGAAAGACCACGAGAGAACAAAGCAGCGTCAGAGAGCAGATTGGAGGATCAGACCAAAGTGCCAAAACATCTCACTCCAGCTCTTCCCAAGACTGTTACTCCAGGTGACGTTGGCAGGATTGATGCAGATAATTTCTGTAGCAGCATGGTCTAGGCTTTTTTTGTTTTGCTGGAAGTTTGATGCCTCAAGCCAGGTTAGAATAAAGGCAGTTTGTGACTTCTGGTGGAGAAGATACAAAGATGTATCAAAGAAATGTCATTGTAAGTTGTGCTAATTCCACTGTAGGTGCTAGTGAGTGTAAAATCAATAATCAAATGAGATTGTGTGTATATCACTGGCCCAGAATAATTTCCTTTGAAAGGTGATGTGAATTTAACCTTAAAATTAGGAAAACTTTTAGCAAAGTGCAGCAAAATGTGATTTGTGCCAGCACAGTTCTGTCTTGCTCTTGAATGGGAAATTCAGAATACTTTATGAGATTCTACATATCTGGGGGAAAAAATTCTGAAGACGTATCCAATGTTTTAGAGCAACTAGTTAGCAGGCCAAGACTTTTATGATGTGCAATATTTCATAGAGCTTTCAGGGTTGGAGGAAATTTGGTTTTGAACACTGAATATTTTTAGGGCACCCTATAGTGTGGATTCCTTTTTTTTTTTTTTGGTTCTTTCTTTTTTTAAACACGTGTTTTGCAGTCCTATCCAGAGCTGGAGTTTTTTTCCATAACACTTGCTGTCCAAGGGCCACTCATGGTGGAAAATGACTTTTTTCATGGAACATTGAGTATTTTAGAGCTGCTCCAGTGTTAGTGGAAAATAACCTGTGTTTGAGGTCAGAAAAATAGATTGAACTCATTTTTAAAGTTTTATAGCCACTTAGGTCTAAAGTAGAAACTTTTAACATCAGAGGATTTAGATCCATTGCAAAAGTAAGATTCTGGTTTTTAAGGTTTTGCTGAGACTAAGGCAGCCTGAGCTCAGGAATACATCTTTGTTCATTCAGGACAATTGCAGCCATCCTTAATTTTAAGCATGTGTTTAATTGCCTTCCCTAATAGGGAATCCTATGCTTAAGTGCTTTCCTGACTTGGAGCCATCGGATGTGATTGTTTGATTCTGCTACTAGCTGATGTCAGTGATGGATCTCCCATTTGAATCATTGGGATTCAAATTGCACTCAGGGATTCTGAATCTTTGGCAGTTTGGGTGAGTCAATACCTTTGGGCTCATCCTCAGCTGCATCTGCATGGAAGAGAGGTATGGAGGAAACAAAGGTGGCTACAGGCCATCTCTTACTTCTTCCCCTTTTTGTACTGGCTGAAGATCAAACCAGGAATTCTTCAGCTTGAAAGTACTATTTTCTTGGATGTAGATAGCGAATTACTTCCTTTCAGGATTACAAACTGGAAAATTTATATTTTTTTGTAAGAGAAAGTCTAGGAGATGATTCCCAGAAAGGCTTGGCATGTTCTGATTGATACAGAAAGGCAGCCATTCTATAGAAGAAGCCTATGCAGATGTATTAAACTGACAGTAAGGTGAAAGGAAAGGCATCTTTGTAAAATTCAGCCTTGTGCACAGGAAGAATCTTGCAGCATGTATAATTATAACTGATGCTTAAGTATAATGTCAGTGCCTTTAAAGGGGGGAAGCCAACACCTTGTGTTTTTCTTATTTTTGCTTATTTTATTTTCTGCTTAGATAACAGTGAAAAGACTAAGTTTTAGGCCTTAACTGTTTGCCTAGAAATAAAGAGCCTTTCTTGAGTTTTGATTGTATGTTTGAACTCCATGCTACGGTTTTTGTGTAGGAAAATCAGTCCTTTTCACAGTGCTGCTGCAAGAGCCTTGTCACAGGAGGAATGTGGGAATTGGATGCTTTGCTCTCTCACAAGAGCTGATAGAACAGACTTAACTCACTGTGCAGTGCTGCATACCAGCAGGGAAATAAAGTCTTATCTCAGGAGCAGTAAATATGGAGGCTAGTTTTTAAAGGAAAAGCCTCAAAAATCTACATGGCAGAAGCTTTTCTACCTGGAACGTATAAGTAGTGACTGGATGATGGGTTTATGCTATGTGCTGTGTTATAAGGAGAGCTAATGTGGAAAGGAGTATTAAGCACAGGCGCTATTAAAAAGGTAAGTGCACACCTAAACCAAGGTTTTTAGTATCCTCCAGCAGTAATAGCTTCTTCTGATTGGAATTCCTGGAATGACAGTATGCACAAGAACTCAGGGTGTCTCCTGAGAGTTATGGCAGAAATGGATTTTTCACCGGCAACAGGAACATGCAGATAAACTGAAGCTGTGTAGAAGGGCTTGGAAAGTACAAACTGCTATGCTGAAGAATGCAAAGGAGGTGGACTAAAAGTTACATCTCTTTCTCCTGCTTTATTTCTTTAATTCATTTATAGGGTGTCTATCAGCAGGTGGAATACAATGAATCTTTTTTCTAGCTGGATTCTCTATTGCATGTCTCCAGATGCACAACTCCAAAAGCTCTGTATCTCATTTGTGCTTACTGTTTTCGGGTTTTCCTAAAAGGCAGGGTTATAGGCCCCTGATTTCTAGCATATATCTATGTCTTTACAGCAGTATGTTCATAGTCCTAACCCCCTCTTCTTTCCTCATGCTATACTCCAGCTTGTAATAGGTCTCTGAACTCCTCTGAAAAGTATCTTCCTTTTTACCTTAGCAAGATCTGTCTTAATATTCTTAATGACAGCGTACCCAAAAGCCCATGAAGCAGGCCACAGAAGAAGTTTGGTTGCAAATACCAGTTGTTCTTAAGCAGATGCTCCATTATCTCCCAGGTTTACTCTCAGATAGTGAATAGGTTTCAACATAAAACAAAGTTTGGGGAGGGGGAACCCAAACCACACCATGAAATGTAAAAATGTGAAGGGTCCTCAGAATGGTTGTAAAGAGGCCAGTTCAAAAGGACTCAGCATACAGGTCACATAGAAATTATTAACTCTTAGATAAAAATCTTACTTCTCAGTAGTTTGGGTAAAATACAATTTAGAAGTGTTATTTCCCCCATTATTATTTTCAGCTTAAAGAATCTCACTTTTATGGATGCACCCTAGCGTGACATGAACTCAAAATGGCAGTGTGTGATAATCACATGTAACACAATAATGTTGTTTGTTCTATGAAGTGTTTAACTGGTAGTTTTTAATGGATTTTTAACCACACACCCCTACCAATTTATCTGAAAGTGACAGCACTCCTAAGATTGCTGGGGTGGGTTCATTGTGCATTTCAGTTACCTCACTGCTGGACTGCCATGTAGGGCTCTGTTCATACTGCTGCTCCTTAGACCTAGGATTTATGTTTGTATATCCACATTATTCACTTGAAGAATGGTCTCATTTATTTGGGAGTGTGGGGTGGGTGTGACTTGCTTGTTTTCCTTAGAGACAAATGTATGCAGCTCTTTGGAGAAAGAGGAATCATTTGCTGTAACTTAAATTGAGTTTAAGATGTGAGGCAGATACCCAGTTTTGAACTTTAAATGAGAGCCAAACCACTTCTGCAGAAGTTTGTACCTCATTTAGAGGTATATCTCTGAATGAGGCATGGGTTTGGAAGAACACAGGAGCAGAGGAGGTGCCATGGGAACAGAAGGCAAAACTTTTTCACTTTGAGGGTGCTGGAACCCTGGAGCAGGCTGCCCAGAGAGGTTGTGGAGTCTACTTCTCTCGAGATATTCAAAATCCTCCTGGATGCCTTCCTGTGTGACCTGCTCTAGGTGATCCTGCTCTGGCAGGGGGGTTAGACTAGGTGATCTTTTGAGGTCCCTTCCAGCCCCTAACATTCTGTGGTTCTGTGAATGCTGTGTTTTGAGCAGAGGACTGTATTATGGGGCAATATTGGGCTGAAGTTTGATACAGGCTTAGGTAAAAAGTTTAAATTTGAATCTTTTTATGTTTTGTGGAATTTGAATTTTTTTACTTCAGTTTCATCTCAACTGTACTGCTTCTGGCTTATTTTTGTCTCTGTTTGATCTGCAGGATTTTGGTGCCAGTGAGGGTATTCTGACTGCAAATTTCTAGGCCTTAGATTAGAACAGCTCAGAATCCTCGCCGCACCCCACCCCCCACCAGCCCATCTGTATATTAAATATATATGCCTGAATGGCCATGGAAAGTACACTGTAAAGGAAAAATATGTCTGAGAATGATACACTTTAGCCAGAAAGCTGGGGTAAAATGGAAAAAATACCCTTAAAACAAGACCTCTTCCTAATTCCAAAAGGATTTCTTGAAGTGGCATAAAGCTTCTTCTGGAAACTTGAAAAACAGCCTGATTTTTGGACCCTTGTGTACTCTGCAGATCTGTACTTTGTTTTATACAGTTTTATTCAGTAAAACACAATCTCGGGAGTTTAAAAGCACTGAACAGCTGCTAAATTGTCTAGGATAAAATCTGTGATTATGCAGAAGTGTCCTCTGTCCTTCTACACAAAGTGGTGGTGGGAGATTTTCCCTTCAGTGAAATAGCAGGTTCCAAAAAATATGTCTGGTTCCTATTACAGTAAAGGAAAAACTTGAGGTGTGCATTGGAAGTGCTAAGCCAATGATTGAAATGTTAAAGTTGTTCCTAAAGACTATTCCACATCATGAAGACATCACATGTAAAGTAATACTGCACAATGATCTGTGAAGAGAGGAGATTGAATTAGCATTCAACATGGCTGAAACTTCCAAATTCAGGGGGACGTTCTAAAGCAGAACCTGTTTTGGTAGTCATCAGTGAGCACTAATCAATATATTTAGTGGAAAAAAAGAGCCCAGGTGAAAGACAGTTTAACGGCTCTGACTTACCTTGTGCTTTGCACCTTTGTGCACCTCTGCAGGCTAGTTGCTGTGCCACGTATGTCAAAAACTTAGGCAGTGATTTATCTAGCACCTTGGAGCTTTGCAAGAGCACTTCTGCTGCGGCGGCAGCTCAACCAGAGCACAATGAAATGCCTGGCTTGCCAACATGCAAAGTATCTTTTCCAAGGCAAGTGTTTGAGGAAAATAAAACAGTAGAATTCCTCCCACAGAGGCAGGACTGTGCCAGCACAGAAGTCATCTAATTTAAAAAAAAAAAAAAAGTCCAAAGTCATTCACTGATTGAAATGTAGAATGACAAGTTACCTGCAGTTGCTGAGTTTCTTGGTGTTAAAGCATTGTAACAGGAATGCTGATAGACCTTTGGCTTTTTTTAACATGGTAAATGAGTTTGCTGAGCAGCTGAGCCCCCGTTTGGTTGTTAATCGGTTGGTCTGTTCCTTTTCTTTCACACTACATTGTTACAAGTTGTGTCTAAGGCATCTGCAACTTGGAGAAGTTTTCAGGAGCTTTTATGCCAGAAATTGGCTATGTGTGTTTTCTAATATAATTGAAATATATATCCTTTTCTTCTTGAAGAGAAATATTTTTCTCAGGTGTTTTTCCACCCCTTTTATTTTTAACTAGAAATTAAGTATTCCTTCCTTTATATATCCTGGGATGCCGATAAAAGAAAAGATGCTTTTGGTTGGTCCTGACTGGGGTTGATGGTCTCACTCTTTCAGTAGCAAGACACGTGAGCACATTGCTTTTGCAGAACTGGCAGCAATTCGTAAAGCTATTCTGTGAGCCTGCCTTACAGTACTTAGCTTTTCATCTTAGTGGGCTGCTGAATTATTAATAAGGCTCACAACTGAGAAGTTTTGCTGTGAATGGAAAAAGTACTTGTTTTGCTGCAATGTCATTGCTCTAGCTTACACTATCCCTGAATTGACAAAGAATACTTGTGTGTTATGGCAACAGTCACCAATACAAACCCTGTGTGTTCTCTCTCACAATAAATGTTTTAATTATTTGCATTTTAAAGGTGTTCCTCAACCAAATGTAACATGGTTTAAGAAGAAGGACATTCTACAAATGAATTCTTTCATGGTTTTGAATGGCACTCTGTTTCTGAAGAATGTTTCCTATGATGATGCAGGAACATACACTTGCAGAGCAACTAATGCTCTTGGAAAAGCTGAAGCTGCATCTGTTCTTCACTTAACTGGTAAGTGCTAAATGAGAAATCCTTACTGATAACAACACTGAGCCTCTTTGATTATGAAGTTTAAGCAATAAAATGTTTGGGGGGATATTTAACACTTCATTAAGAACTTGGTATTTTTTTATTGCATCTGACTCCCTGGAATCTGTTCTGTATTCGGTTTCCTGTAATAGTGGATCTAGGTACAGATGGTTTGACTTGTGACTTCTTCAAAAATTGTTCCATCTTCCTTCTTCCAGGCAGCAAATACCAGCCCTTAAACCAGCAGACACACTGGAAAACTAAATGCACTATCATATGCTCTTCGTTCCAGTGCTTTTGTCTAATAAATGGGGCAGAGGTGAGGTAGTCAGAAAATCTGTGAGGAAATGCAGTGAAATGAAAGTGAAGGCTTTAATTTCATTTTGTGGTCTTGTTTGGTTTTCATTTATTTGTTTGGCTGGTTTGGTGGTGGGGTTTTTCTTGTGGTTTTTGTTGTTGGTTGGGGTTTTGGTGGTGTTTGGGTTTTTGTTACTTGTTCACACAGACAAGCAGAAGGCTTTGCATGCTGAGGAAAAATGTTGGACCAGTGTAAAATGATCAGGGGGAAGTTAGACTATAACAAAAGATTTGAACTGTTCTGGAAGGAGAATCAAGGGTGTTATGCACTTTTATTAAAACAGCAGTGCTAAGTTGCAAGGACTGTGTGTTACTGACAGAATGACCACATTTTTGGCAGTTATTTTGTCTGATATATGATAAAAAGGAGGAGTTGCTCTAGTGATAGGTGTAGGATTCTGCATATGTTGTGCTATCTCTATACATAATGAAATTTTAGACTATTTCTTTTTTTCTGCTGCAACACTTTGTCATAATTCCACCTAATGGACGAGAGAAATTAGCCTTGCTCTTGGAATTTCTGTTATGTGAATAACTGGTAATGCATTAATCAATTTAGTCTTGAGAAACAGGAAATGCATCATGTGTCTTGATATGAATATTACAGACTTACTTTTCTAATAAATTTAATAGATTCAATTTAGAAACTTCCATAAGCATTACAAACAACTTCTGCATTTCCCTGTTTTACATATTCAAGACTCTGAGGAGACCTTATTGTGGCCTTCTAGTATCTTAAGGAGGCCTACAGGAAAGCTGGTGGGGGGCTTTTTAGGATGATGGGTAGTGCTAGACTAGGGGGAATGGAGCAAAATGAGAAGTGGGTAGACTCAGATTGGATGTTAGGAAGAAGTTCTTCAGCATGAGGGTGGTGAGACACTGGAACAGGTTACCCAAGGAGGTAGTAGAAACCCCATCTGTGGAAGTTTTTAAGGTGAATCTGGATGAGTCTCTGAACAACCTGATCTAGTGTGATGTGTCCCTGCCCATGGCAGGGGATTTGGAACTAGATGATCCTTGAGGTCCCTTCCAGCCCTGACAATTCGATGATTCTATAAATGAAGTTGAACTTAAAAAGTTGAACTTAAAAGTTGAACTCCAAAGCACTATTATCCTTCTGCTTCATAATTAACATGCTGGATATTTTGATAGTTGGTGGGGTTTTTTTAGCATAGTGATTTAATTGTTGCTAAGAAGGGATCTTATGCATTGTGTTACAGAACAAAGGTTTACAGAGAACAACACTTTGTTATCAAAAGGAAGCAGAAGGAAACGTGTCCTAATGGCATCTGGAATTGGTACAAATGTCAGTGTGGTACCCGGGGATCCATTAAGAATAGGTATGTTTGTTCTGTTTTGACATTGAAATTGTATTATTTACTGAAGTAGGCTGCCCAGAGAGGTTGTGGAGTCACCTTCTCTGGAGACTTTCAAAACCCACCTGGGTGTGCTTTTGTGTGACCTGTTCTAGGTGTATCTGTGTTAGGTGGGGGTTGAACTAAATAATCTCCAGAGATGCCTTCCAAACCCTACCATTCTGTGATTCTGTTATAATAGAGGGGTCCCCACGTGGAAGTGAGCGTAATTCCTAAGAGTCCAGGTTTGGTGGCCTTCTGGATTTCCCAATTATATCTCAGCTTTCTATTACCAGGGAGAGAATCTCCAAATAAGCCACACAGTTATTTTTTGATTCAGCTTTTCAAAGAATGTTTGAAAATGATGACCCATTAGGCATTGTCTAGGTGACTCACCCTGAGACTGAAGCTGTGTAATGTCTCTTTCATCTTTACTTGAAAACAGTGGGAGTGGATTCAGCTGGGCTTTAGAGCTGTTCTTTTATTTTTCTGTCTAAATGAATACCTCTGTTTTGTTTTGTTTTTACCATCCCTCTTGTGCCTGTGCCTAATTTCATTTAATGTGTTTATGACTCCTTTCCAAAACAGACAGAAATTCTTTCATTACAAACCTATTTGCATATTGTAGAGTCCAGGATGATATCTTTGTTTCATTTAAATACTTATTCCCTCCACCCCCTTTGTTCATATAGAAATTAAGTTTGTAAGAACTTTACTGAGAAGGAAAATACAAAGAACTATGGTAATTACATGTCACCTTACACAGTTGATACCTAGCAAGGGGCATTCTGGATTTTGGGCCAGAGCTTGACCTTCAGTGATTTATTTTTCTTTTTAGACTGGTAAGATCTTTTGTGTAGAATCACCCAGTCATGTACACAATCACAAACATTTCAATGTGTTTAGAAAGTCCTGATAAAATGCTCTTGATTTTTAGGTTGCCCAGTGCCTCCCAGCTACAGAAATACAATTCGCTGGATTTTCAGAGACAGTCCAGTTGAGGAAGTTAAGAGCTTGGAATACCGAACCCTGGTTGGGGGTCGTATCCTAGAGGTGAACACCAGCTCTGGTCAATTTGCAGGACAATTCCAATGTTGGACTTCAGCTAGTGTAAAACCAATGTCAGTTTGGGTAAATGTCAAGAAGGAAGGTTTGTGGAAAATTATATGACAAATTCTTAAATTCTAAAGTATTTTCTTTCACTTTGTAAAGACTTTCCTGAATCCTACATTGCTTTTATACACAAAGTATTGTTATTTATTTATTACACATGTTTAGCTTCACCTATGTGAATAGTCCCATCTAGGTCAATAGATGGTGTCCATACTTGTTGTTGGATATGAGGATTAATGTGTAACCAAGTACCATGTAAGGGTTCTCATTTCTCACCTGTGTAGCTAAGAGAATGTTGCCTGATTTGATGTCTTGCTGCTTAAATAGACAGGTTTCCTCAGCTTTCCCTTCAACAAGTCATACAAATTGCTGCCATGGTAGCCCACCAAACTGAATTTGAGGTCTCCTTGAGAAATATCTTAGCTATAATAAAAATAATTTTAATAAAATTGTTACATTCTGGCACCATTGCAACAACATAGTAGCCACCTTACTGTAGTCATCCTTAAACATATCAGTGTAGCAGAGCATACTGTACTTATATCAATTTAAATGTTTTGAAGAACTTTTTGTAATGTTCTCTAGTGTAAAGTGCTTGCACAAAACTACATTTCTGTTAGTAGGTTATCAAATGTGCCACTGAGGATTTATAGATGAATTTGACAAGGATCTTGCATATGCACCAGGAGGATACTAGTCTGTATCTGCAAGCATCTTATAAAGTTTTAAATACCTAAAGAGCTCTGGAAATTGATTATACTATAGTTGACCTTAAAAAAAAAAAGAGAGTTAGGAACTTTGATCCTGTTAAGAATCTGATAGCAAAGCACCAAACTCCATTTAACCAGACAATACTCAGGGAATGCAAATTAGGTTTAAAAACAAGTATCTGTTGAATTTGTAAGCTTTTGTATGTGATTTATCTATTAACCCATCAATGTGATTTGGCTTCCTGTTTATGGGCAAAGGACTCAAGCAGTAAAATCAATTCTTGCAAATCCCCTATACTGTGTGTAAGTGCATTCTCAGGGGCTGCCAGTTGATTACTTATGTGGATCAGAATGGTTCTGGTATTCATGGAGTTGAAGAGTCAGTTACATTTATAAATTTTGCTGAAATATGTCTATGATCAAAATGTTTACTTTTAAACCAAAAGTAAATCAAAATATTAATGAACTGAATCAGAAAATACCCTAAATTTATTTAAAAATGCATCCAGGCCTTCTTCCTTATACAGATCTCATTAAAGTCAGAATTTCTGAACAGATCTGGCCAAGTATTAAAGCATCTACCTGCAGTCTTTAACTGGACTGCCTTTTGGTTACCCAATACCTTTTGCAGTCAGGCTGGTCAATGTTTGGGGAGATTCCATTTTTCAGTCATGAGCTTTAACTCTGATGCTTGTGTAAATGGTTCATCACTGAAATACTCATGTGTTTGTAAGACTGCAAAGTCTTCTTTGGTGGTTTTTGCACAGTAGGCATATTGAGGGCACTTCTGAGCAGTATCATCCTAGTTAAGCAAACAATACAGTCTTTCCATCATAGTTACAGTCAGTAAATTTAACTATTTCTACTTTGAAAAAGACCCTTTTGTATTATTTTAAGCAATTCAGAAGTAATAAGGAAACATTGAAAAACAATAAGTTAAAGAATTCATTATGTGCTGGAAGAGTGAGCATGTGGACACAGCTGGTAGCTATCAATTATTCTTGGTTATTACAGAAAAATCTGACTCCTTCTGTGATCACATAAAAATCTGTCAACATTGCATGGTACTTCATCTTTTACCAAGTGACCAAAAAAAACTATGGGGGAAGGGATAAGTGTGGAACTGTGACTAAATATAAAGGTAGTAATTGTTAGAGGTGATTGGGTTTTAATATAAAATGCTCTTTAAAACAAATTCCCTTTTCATCTTGCCAGATTCCTCAGTGGCAAATTATTTATGCATCAAATACTTTTCTATAATATAGTACAGGATTCTCTTAAATCCTGAAATTACGTGAAGTGTCTGGCGTCAGATGAGTTTTCTTCAGAATAAACTTCCTGTAGAGCGGCAGGAAACCTCGGGAAGCCTGATTTACAGTTTCCTCTTTTTAATGCTCATTGTATAAAAATGTTATGAAAGTTTTAAAAGAAGTTCATCAGTTCCTACTGTGAGCCAGGTTCTGCCCTTCGTGTGCACATATGTGGATCCCATTTGCCTTCTAGAGAACTTCATGCTCATATATAAGGGATAAACTTCAGGGAAATCTGAGGTGGACTAAATTCTACTTTGGCTTATGATCTCTTTTCACAATGCTGATATATTTGCTTTTCTACAGAGGATGCAGTATCTACCTAGCTTACAGAATATGCTGCCAAATCAATTAAAATGGGACGCAATCAGAATATATAGTGCTTCTCTCACACTGCTTTCAATTGCATTTCTTAGATTACAAATGGGAATATGCTGAGTGGAGTACTTGCTCTGCTAGCTGTGGGAATTCAGGAACCCGCTCCAGAAATCTACAGTGTGTGAATGCAGAGAAACAAAAAGTGAATGAATCACTATGCAGAGAGCTGCAGAAGCCAGTGATTATTTACCAGTTATGCAACACAGGTGACTGCCCTGCCAGGTAAACTTTCTACCTAGTTTCCATGTGCTCTGTGTGTATTGAAATGCACTCACAACCTCCTGAAATTGTTTCTGTGTTTATACTCTGTCTGAAATGTGGGATCAATTTCATCATGAACTCTGAAGCATGAGAGATAGGAAAATGGATCACAAGCAAGCAGGGAAACACTTGATTAAGCTGAATAAACAAGGTCTGTGCAAGCCTTCATGCTGCTGCAACAGGAAATGTTACTGCTGCCACCACACTAACACCTTGAAAACTAAGCTGGAGGTTTCTCTGAGACATTGTGTTGCACTAGTTCCATGCCAACGCAGAGAAAACTCATGTTTAGCACAGTCAGGATACACTCTGCTCACCTCTTCTCCTTCTGAACCAGCAGAGCTCTGAGTAGGATGTTTACTGTGGAATGCCTCATTTGTCTGTAATGCCACTCACCACAGTATCACGCTCCTTCCAGGTCCTTTTCTGACCATTTTCTTGCTGGGTCAGCTCTGGTACGTTGTGATCTTGGGCAGAAAATCGTTATACCACAACCTCTGCTGATTCCAAAAGCCAAAATATTACCTCTAGAGCTCTTGAGTTGTGCTGAGCATTTCAGCTCAGCAAGGCATTGCTCAAGGTTTTTAGCAGGAAATCCCACAGGAGTCCTCAAAACAAGTGCTTTCCTTTGCATGAAAGAATTGGCCATCACTGTCAGCAATGTAAAATGTGTGAAGGATGAAAAGTCATGCACACATTTTGGAGATGTCTGTCACTGGAAAATGTTTGGAGAGAAGTGGTAAGGCCTTAGCTGACATTGTAGGACTGCATCTTGCCAGTTTGTTCTAAACTGTTTTAAATACACAAAACATAGCAACAGATAAATATCAGGAGAAATGTGTTTATATTTCATTATTAGCAGCCAGAAAAACAGGTCATCTGAAATTGTGAGTCTGAACTCCAGCCAGCCTATAACAAGCAAAATTTTTGCCAGTGGAAAATACTGAAATAGAACTAATAGATTGAAACACACAGACTCAGTTGCAGCTTGCCCTCTTAAAGTCCTGCCATTCACAGCACATGACAGAGTTAGGAGGATACTGGAGAGCCTGAGCAAGGTCATGCCTTCTAAGTGGACTGCAGTACATGACATAACAATCTGATTATCATTGGACCCAGACTACAAACCACAGAAGGCAGTTATTTCATATAGCTAAACAGACTGGGACCTAAAATCTCTATTGATAAAATGGTTAGAATGATTGAGCTTGTGATTTGGCTTTGTGTATTTACCAGTGGAGGATAATTGTTTGTGTACTAAGATAATTAACTCTACCTTGAATTCTACCTTGAATTACATGTAGGCTAACATACAGATTGTTTTTCTTTTATGAAGTATTTCACACTTCCTGTTTAGGAAGAGTGTTCCAGATGCCTGGAGATTAGCTCTGTGTCTGGTTCTTAGCGACTCCTAATGCCTCTGACTTCTCCCTCTTCCCTGTGATTACTGACCTGGGAGACAAATACAGAATGTTCAGACTTCCTTTTCCATTTCCCCATGATTTGTGCATGATCTTTTTATCCCAAAGCAACTCTTTGGGATCTACCCATAAAATTCCAAAGGCTTTAGATGTAGGATCAGTGTCATAGGCCCTTAGAGTTCAAAGTGTCTGCATGTGTTTAACCACTTCTCAGTATAGAAGTACAGTCAAGCAACTACAGGGTTTTAAGCATGTACTTTACTTGTGTTTGACAAATTTGGGCCTTGCTGACTTGCACCAAAGTACTTGAGCTTTAAAAGAGAGAAAAAGAGGACAAAGGTCCAGGCTTTAACACTTAATATTCCTTGAGTGGTTATAAGCTGTTTGACTGTAAGAAAATTAAATTTCTAAAGGGATGTGACCGTTTTAGACTGTCCCTTTCTTAAAGGCACATAAGGGAAAATAATATTTTTGTTACCACAGTTGTGCTATACATGAATTTCCATTCTGTATTTCTAGCACAGATTTATCAAAAGATCAAGTCAAATAAATTGTATTACCATCTCCTGCTTCTCCATTATTGTTCCGAGCTGCCAAGGCAGTCTAAATCTTTGCAACTTCCAATCAATAAATAATATGTTCTGCTCAAGACATTATTTGTCAAGATCTTGATGGAATGACACCTGCCTCCTTAGTAGTAACTAAATTAGTAACGTTCATTTTATACATTATGGGAAAGTATCCAGTTCTTCCTGCAGAAATGTGAAACCCAGCAGAATTTATAGGATTTACCTAGTTAAACCTTCTGGGTAACAAGCAGTGTAGCTTCTGTTAGTGTATACTGAGCCACAGGTATCTTAGATGCCGTCAGTTAACCAAATTTACACGATCTTGCTTAACAGCCGAAGCAGCTGATGCTACCTTTTCTCACATCTAAAACTGGCAATGACAGGTGCTTTGGATTTCTGTTTGAAAACAGATCACTGCAAACTACCAGCAAGTTTGTGACACTTTTCATCATTGCTATAAATTCTTCTCTGCATCCTGTAGGTGGGTAACAAGTCCATGGTCTGAGTGCTCTGCATCTTGTGGCAATGGACTTCGCTATCGACAAATAACTTGTGAACAGGAAAGAGCCAGCGGCAGTGTGCTGACACTGCCACCAGATGCCTGCATACACAGAGATCGTCCTGTGGGAAGGAAACCCTGTGTGGGTCGTTTGTGTGCAGTGGGGACAGCACAGGCAAAAGGACAGGTAAGTTACAGACTTTGTCTGGAAACTGTCTTATTACACAGGTGTATCATACCACTGGCTGAACATCTGTTCTCCTGCACAAAGGAAGTTGATGTACTAATTGTAATTACCTTTTAGACCAGTGAATTAACCCCCTGCCTTTTTAATTTTTGATGGGTGAGCTACTTGTCAAAGATGTGATCTGAAACTTGAGTATTATTTTCAGTGTATTTTATAAGCTGATCCAGTTCTTAGCATATTGCTTTTACTGCAGTCATGTAAGAATACAGTTTGTATAGCCGTACTTGTGAAGTCTCCAAAGAAACATGAACGTGCTGCAAAAGCAGCTGCCCCAGAACTCTGCTTTCTTATATTTTCTATGCTTCT
This sequence comes from Picus viridis, assembly GCA_033816785.1. Taxonomy (NCBI): domain Eukaryota; kingdom Metazoa; phylum Chordata; class Aves; order Piciformes; family Picidae; genus Picus; species Picus viridis. Next base: position 14,045,949 of record CM066590.1, read on the forward strand.
TCATTTGTGCAGTAAACTTCTGCTGATATTATGATTTGTATCATAATATGAATAATTAAAGAATTAAAAGAATTACTGATGTAATATTTGTGGTATAGGCTGTGGTTGTCAGAGCTGCAGAAAGAACTTGTAGCACTAGAGATGTGAAACGATGAAAGCATAGGCAAGGGATTTAGCTTCACAAATAGGTAGGAAAGTCAGTATCATGTCAAAGTTGTGCACAGAATCTATCTAGGCCTTTATCTGAACTGAGGAGAACCAAAGGAGGAGAAATGGAGATCATTAATTATGCTGGGGATGTGTAACTGCCTAGAAGAGTAATTCTCTTGTTATTAACTTTGTTTTTTCTTTTTCTTTACCCTTACCCTGTGTTTTTCCTTATCACTTTTCAGTGTACTGGTCGCTGTGTTGACCACCCTGTAGGTTTGCAGCCTCGCCACTTTATATGTCAGCTTCGTAATGGATCTTTGGTGTCAAACTCTTCTTGTGATGAAAGAAGGAGGTATGCAGTTTGATGTAGTACAAGTTAGATTCTTTAGGTGATCAAACTAAAGATGAAAGATTGTCAATGCAGTGTAACTATGCACATTTTTATGTATCAAACACAAGGAGAGTGATAGTCAACCCTTGGTATGATTAGGAACCCAAGGAGGGTAATGGGCTTGATCAGAGTCATCCACTGTGCTAGTGGCAGAGCTAGAAATAGAGTGAGAGAATCTGGATTCCCAAAAAAAGAAAACAGAAAATTTAACAATTTGACATAACATTTTTTAATTGCTGCTGAACTAAGTCTCTTCTGATAGTACTTTATATTCTGGTCTACTGCTGCCCAAATTTTATATAGTTTCCCTTATTTTTGTGGACCATTTAAATTGGGTTACTGGTTTATGGCTACTGAAATACGATGGATTTCTCTGCATAAATCAATCTCATTCTGCCTCTTTCTATATACTGAGCAATGTTTGATGTATGTAAAAACTGAAGTGTGATTTTTTACTTCAAGGCACACATTCTTTGTAAGAACTCTGTTAATTTGGCTTACTGTCTTTAAACAACCCCTTTCAATATGATCAGTACAGGCTTTACACCTCCACAGAATCTTAATCAGCAGATTTGCTTGAGGCTATGCCATAGCACGTGGAGAGATGGCAGTCTGTGAAACATTATAGTATCAAAAAGACAAACTAATTAAAACTGTGTGAGAGAGTCTGGGGCAAGAGACTAATCCAGACCAAATGTGTAGGTAGAACAATGAAGGGCAGGGAAAAAATGGGTATCATGTAGATACATGGGAACTGTTGCCATTGTTCTAGATTATTGGACCCCACTCTTCATATTCTTGCTATAGAAGTGCTTCTGAGTTGTGAGCACTTTAAAAGCACTTTTGCTGCACACACAAATTCTTGCTCCACTGAAGCACATAGTGAAACTTCCATTTAGTACTAAGAGTTAGGATTTTACTTTGGCATCTTCAGATGTTTGAGGAGGTTCAGTGTTAGCATAGATCCTGTTCAGGAGACAGGTTGTGCTGGCAGAACTTGCAGCATCCAGTATGCAACGTTCAAGGTCTGTTAAGTTTTCCTAAAGGTAAACTTTTCTTTTTGTCTTGGGATTAAGGAATTGGTGTAAACAAATAGAGCCTTGTCTTTTGTTTCCTTACAAGTGAGTCATGATGAATGGGCACTAAATAAAATGCAGGAAATTTAACTTCAGTATAATAAAAACCTTTTCAGCTCTGAAAGTTGTCACACACTTGAACAGATTACCCAGAAAGGCTGTGGAATCTCCATCCTTGGAGATATTGAAAACACAAATGGAAACAGTCATGAGCAACCTGATCATGTTTCCTGTGCTATGAGCAGGGGGTGTAGACTAATCAGTCTTCAGAAGTCCCTTCCAGCATGTGTTCTACCATTCTGTGAATAAAGTTTAGCACAAAGCATTTAAGTGCCATTTATTTTACACCACAGGTCTCCTGTCAGAAGAAACTGTTCTTCAGAGGCATGTGACGTCTACTGGCGGACAGGCCCTTGGAGGCCTTGCAGCGTGGACTGTGGCAGTGGATTTCAGTCAAGACAAGTGTATTGTGTACACAGAAAGAATAACAAACCTGTGCCTGATCAGTACTGCAGATGGAGGAAGAGACCAGTGACCTGGCAACACTGCAATGTCACATCCTGTGGCAGTATGTAAACTCTTATTTATATATGAGCATAGTAATAGTTTGTAGCAGTTATATTAGAAAGTGACTCACAGTTGTACACTAATGGTTCTGCAAGTATTTGGTTGTACGTGAAAGGTAAAACTATCCTCTCCAAGGAGCACTTCATAATCCTGGGGTCCTTTTTCTCAGAGTAGGCCAGTTTGAGATTAAAGCCTCAAAAACACTTTTAAGAAACAGGATATTTAGGAAGTTGCTTTATGCAAATTTCCCTAAGTGACTGTGCCAGTTGTGACTCACAAGTGTGAGCAAACTGTCAGTTCCTGAAAGATGGGGCAGGTTCTGAAACTGACAATGGGCAAATGCAGTGAGATCACACCTCCTCTTTGTTGACCTAGCTAAGCTTTGAATCCACTGTTGCCAGAAAAGCAAAGTGAAATAATTACAAAGCTACCAGGGATCCATCGTTTGTTTACAGTTACGATGATCAGTTCTGTTTATCTTTTGTCCATTATAAAGCCTCTCAATGTTTAAATATATTTTTCAGAAGACGAATGCAAGGATACCACTCACTACTGTACATATGTAAAGCAACTAAAGTTATGCTTGATAGACACCTACAAACAAAGATGTTGTCAATCATGTCAAGAAATGTAACTCTTCTGGGGAAAGTTCACGATGCTGCAGTGAAGAGATGAGAAGAGAGGTTCATTAACCTAGCCTGCTCAAAGTACATGCTTGTAAATAAGATATTAGATGTACCAGTTAAATTGAAACATGGAGCTGATGGAAAAAACAGCATTGCAGACTGATATGCTGGTCAGGGTTTTTTTTTCCTGGGAATTTTTATTATCCACTCTTTGCAATGGAACTTTTAATGTTTAAAACATTTTTGTGTCGGGATTAGGAAGATAATATCATGGCATATCATCTGTAAAATTTTACAGGCCTTCATATCGTAATTTTATCGGGGGGAAAAACACTAAAAGCACCAGGTAGTGCTTACTGCCCTTTCCTTATGAGAAAAACTAAGTCACAAAATCTTGAATTCTGGAATGCAGTAACTATTGATCCCTAGGTCTTGGATTTATTGTTTTATAAAATTTAATACAACTTTAAAATGTTTAGAAGCTGTGACTGGTAGCTGCAAAAGTCTTGGCAACAACTTCATTTTCATAAACAATTGAGCGATGAACAGGTTGATGTCCTTGGATATGTTTTACTGACACTAGCTGTCAGATGGACAGAGAGAAGTACATTTGATTTTTTATGCTTGTATTTACGTGCATGCAGTGACATTGTAGATGCTAGTACAATTTTCAAAACAGCAGTAGATCTGTTTTGAGTGAATGAGGTGTCATTTTCCATTGTCCCTATTCTTCTGCTCCAGTCACTGAAGTAAAATTGAAGTTCGGACATGATTGGATTTTCCTACTGATTTTACATTAACAGACACAAGGCTTCCTTGTCAGAGCTGTGAATGAAGCATTTGTGAGCAATGTCCTCTTGCACATCAAGTCAAACAGGGAGCCAGTAAGTGGCCAAATAGCTGTCAAATTTTCTGTCTTGAATACAGTTCCTCCCCATCTCCCTATTAATGGGTCAAAATGTCCAAGTAAGAATTATTAGTTATGAAGGTTCTTACCGTGCAAGAAATTTCTCCATGACCTTAAACCACCTGAGTCTTTAGATGAAGTTGTGATTGTGATGTTCCTGGGTAAATTATTTTCCATATTGCAGATCATCTCATTAGGTCTGTAGGGAGACAGAACCCCACAGGAGGTAGCAGAGGGATGGCTTTGCTTTTGTAGTCTCCAAACTACTGCACGTACTGGAAGCCTGAATGCTTGTATTGACTTGGATCTTGTGTTACATTATTGAATGACATTACATGCCAATTAGTGCATGTGCTGTAAGAACAGTCTTAGAAACAGCATTCCTGTACCATTGGTTTGCATCACTGAAATCTAGATTAGCACTACTGTATAAAAATGTTCAATGTGGACTATTGTGTCTAAGGCTAATTGCAAGAAGAGGATATTCCTGATCATTACCTTTTTAATCAGCAATGGGTCTTCATTGTTTAAGCAGTTTTTTTAAATTAAAACTTTTGTAAGATACATTTGTAGATATTTATGGTCTGATTTAAAAGTGCAATATTTTGTTTTGTACAGTGTTTAATAAAGATTTTTGGACATATATTTTTTCCTATTACCAAAATTTCTTTTTCATGTTTTTGTATTTAAACCTAACCTTAATCCTAAAGGCCTATCTTCAGACATTTGAGCATTCAGGGCATTGAGCAGCGAGGCAGCAGCACTGAGTCGTGACGAGGCAGTACACGCTGCTCCTGGGCTGTAGTGATGGCAATTAACCACCGGGTGGCAGCACTGAGCAGAGACCGGGGGGGGGCGCGCCACATGCCACTGCAGAACTGCAATGCCGACAATTATCCACCGGATGGCAGCACTGAGCAGTGACAGGGAGGCACACGCCGCCGTAGAACTGCAATGCCCACAATTAACCACCTGGTGGCAGCACTGAGCAGTGACAGAGCGGCACATGCCGCTGTAGAACTGCAATGCCCACAATTATCCACCGGGTGGCAGCACTGAGCAGTGAGGGGGGGGGGCGCACAAGCCGCTGCAGGACTGTAGTGCCCACAATTAACCACCAGATGGCAGCACTGAGCAGTGACGGGGCGGCACACGCCGTGGTGGAACTGCAATGCCTACAATTAACCACCGGGTGGCAGCGCTGAGCAGTTACAGAGCGGCACACGCCGCAGTAGGACTGTAGTGCCCACAATTATCCACCGGATGGCAGCACTGAGCAGTGATCGGGGGGAGGACACACGCCACTGCAGGACGGTAGTGCCCACAATTATCCACCGGATGGCAGCACTGAGCAGTGACAGGGCGGCACACGCCACTGCAGAACTGCAATGTCCACAATTATCCACCGGATGGCAGCACTGAGCAGTGACAGAGCGGAACACGCCGCGCTGGAACTGCAATGCCCACAATTAACCACCGGGTGGCAGCACTGAGCAGTGACAGAGCGGCACACGCCGCTGTAGGACTGTAGTGCCCACAATTATCCACCGGATGGCAGCACTGAGCAGTGACCGGGGGGGGGAGGGAGGGGGCACGCCACTGCAGGACTGTAGTGCCCACAATTATCCACCGGATGGCATCACTGGGCAATGACAGAGCGGCACACGCCGCTGTGGAACTGCAATGCCCACAATTAACCACCGGATGGCAGCACAGAGCAGTGACAGGAAGGCACACGCCGCTGTGGAACTGCAATGCCCACAATTAACCACCGGGTGGCAACAGTGAGCAGTGCCAGAGCATCGCGGAGTGAGCGGCTCAGCCCCTGCCTGCCGCACACCGCAACACTCACTTACAACCCCTTGCCAGCAACACGGCCGAAATGGAGCAGTCATCTCCAAAGGCTTTTTTTGGAGCTAGGGATTTCGCACAATTTATGTGCCAGGGTCGTGGCTCTGCTCCGCCTGTGCAGCCCTGCAGGGGAAAGTCTGTGCTTAGGAGAAGTGGGGCCTTTTGGAAGTGTCTCACTATCTGCAATACAGAGAGAGTTAGAGGGAAGTTTTGCCAACTGTTAAGAAAATAAAAAGGGGGGTGCGAGCTAGAGCAACAGATGAAGTTAAAGGTCATATTTTATTTTATTTTTAAAGAGCCTCTGCGGTTTTATAGGAGATAGCAGAACAGCCAGCACTGCCACCATGATTTAAAAACAAAACCTAACAAAAGCAAACCCCAAAGTTCTAAAAGAAATGGGAACTTCAGTATAGCTAGAAAAATTCAAAGCTAACCCTATTTAAAGTAGTCCTCTGACAAGGCTGCAGGTAGAACCTAGCTTCTACTGCATCAGAAACAAATATAGAACATGGCTCTAAACTGGAAAAAAAGTTATTTTTACATTTCAAATGCTTTGCAAGCAACATTAAAAATTAATTCCTCAAGAACTTTTTTTTGTTTCCTTCCCCTCCCCCAAAAGGCTTCTTTTCATCTGCAAGCACTAGTAAATACATTCCCTAGTCCCTCTGGTGAAGGGGGCAGCTGTAAATTATTACAGTGTGATAAATCAAGAAAAACAAGACACTATAGCTGTTCCAGGTGGCTGTAGTATGTAATCACAGAGTTCAGCAGCCGCCTCTGACAGTTGCTCATTCCTCAGATCATAGTGATTCTATCTGGGGAACTGCCCACCACTACCACCACAAGCTGGCAAACAAATGGGTAACCTGGACATTAACCTTTCTCCATTTATTTCAGTCATTGCTGTTAGAGCATCATTAGAGTTTGAATAAAATCTGCAAACCTTTTTGCTTTCAGAAGAGGTGAACTGACTGCTGGACAATGGCAGCATTCTCTGTGCACAGGCAACAAGAATTCAAGCCTCACAAAGCACACAATTAAGCAAATAAAGCATCCAGATACCCTAAGTATACTCTTAGTTTAATACCCAGCGCCGTGTAAAAATACATTCTAAATTAGCTGCTTTTCAGGGGACCTTCAAAGTTGAAGATAAAGATCATAAATAAGCATGAAACCAACTCCCCGCAGACTCAGAGTTGTCAATTCATAAAAGGTTCTTAGTCCATCTTCACAATACATTTGATATATTTTAGCACAGCATGAGCATATACTGATACATAGATATGTCATTAGGAGTCGTATGTGCAGGTTTCTATCTGTCTCCTCTTCCACAGACTTGCTGGCAGAGGTCAGTTACTTCCCATAAAATTTCTTATTCAGAAGAAAGATCAGAAGGTTGACATTCACTTTTGCTCTGTCAAACAACTTCATGACTGCGACGCCTTCGTACTGCAGCTGCAAAAGATCCTGCCAGAGAGAACACCTTTATGAGCAAGGACTCCTCAAGAGCTTACGGAGAATACCCAAGAGCTTGTGATGCAGCTGCTTTTTGGGACGTATCAATCACAAAGCACACAGCATAAGACAGAAAAACAAGACTCAAAAGGCTTCTAGAAAAGGTCTGCTAGGTGCCTAACTATTATGCACCCAGGAAATGTGACAACATCTACAAATCATAGCTGGCACAGGGCAAGAACAGAAGTGGAAGAAGCTGATAGTACTGGCATAGGAGGAAGAAGAGGGAACCATTTGAGAAAGAGTCAGTCAGGATGCCTGTTCCAGTAGCCAGGCCTAAGGAAAGGTTGAGAACTAACTGCTGCATGGCTAAGGAAACAGGTATGGGTAGGGTGGCAGAAAAAACCAGCAACACAAGATGACTGGCTGAAGACATGACACCCAAGCCCAGCTGCCACAGACTTCTGATCTCTACTGTAGCAGGAAGTTGAAAATGCATGGATCATTTTGTGTGTGTACTTGTAACTAAGAGACAGACCAATGTCAGGCCTCCCCTAGCACAGAAAAAGTAACAGCCTGAATTTTCCATTTGTGATGCATCCATTTCACTTGCATCGAATGGTTGGTTTCTGAGAGCATTTTGCAGACTGTTCAGGTAGAAAGCAAGTCATTATCTTGATGAAGAGTCAGGCAAGCAGAGCTCATATGGCACTATTAAATAGGATAGCTCTTACCTGATAATGTAGCATAAAGGTTTCCATCTGTACTCCCATGAATTTTGCTTTTACCTCGAAATCTCCTACTTCTTCTGTTGGACTGATTTCAAAGATCACGTTTTTAAACCTATGACATTAGAGAAAAACCATGGCTCATTCCTGAGTATGTGCTTTCTACTGAGAATACACAAGATGAAATCTGAAGATAAATGTCTAAGAATTCTATTCTTATCTCTTTGTTCTATATCCCCACTTGCAATAGGACTGTAAAAGCTGACCAGACTCAATACCACAATGAATGGAAGCCTACCAGAGTCTGTGTCTGGCAGATCACAGCTTCACACAAGTGCAGGAGCCCACACAGTCTGAACAGCCTACATCAGTGCTACATCCAAAGCTCATTTAGTGCAAAGTACAAAACATGATTGAGGGTTGAAAAATTAATTCTAGTAACAGGCAGCTCAGGGTTGGGAAAAACAACAACATTCAGTAACAGGCAACTTCTCCGTAATCCACAGCTGGTGCATTAAGTTCTCAAAGCCACCAAACTGCAGCTGGCCAAATCCAATACTGCATTAAGTTGATTTTTTCAACAGTGAGACCAATTAACCACAGTGCAGCAATTCACCTGAGGTACTCTTCCATGACTGTGGGAGTGTCAGGGAAGGGGTGGGTGGGAAGATGAAGTCATATTGAAATCCCAATACAGTGCTGAACCAAAGACCTGCTTTGCTTCAACCAGAAAAAAAGGGGAAGTAAAAAGTGACCACAATACAAGGTTTCTTGGCTCTAGGGATGCCAGCCAAAACAATTTCATCAGCTTTAATAGCTAAGTCTACCAACAGTGTTAAATTCCACCAACAAAACCACAAGACAATCTGTCCCTATCTCAAACAAATCTCAGAGTTTCTGTTCTGCAGTTGCCAGCACCTAGACTAGTTCAAAGGCAGAGTTCAGCATACCTGTTTTCCTCTGACAAGGTTAGTTAGCTCAGAAGAGTTTTAAGAAGACACTCACTGGTTACTTTGCAGGTCCTCAATCTCTAAAAGCACTCCCTTCTCGTGAAGTCGAGCTGCTGTGTATTTTAGGGAAATCTTTTTACTGCTTTTGCCTTTCATCTCTCGAGGTTTCTTAGAGACTCTGGGGGGGGGGGAAAGAACAAACCATAAACAAACAAGAAATCAAAACAAAAAGACCCCAAATGATTATCAAACAAGTAAAGAGATTTCAGATAGCAAAAATGTAATCCTATATGGATGAGGGGATGGAACCAGTATAGCTAATCAGCTGTGACTAATGCAGCTGATAAATGATATAGTTCTACTAGTGAGTTTATCTAGAAGGCACTTGTAGCTCAGATCAGATCTTTGGTTTTCTACCAGTAACTCTTACCCTACAGAAGGAAAAACAAACAAAAAACCCACACAAAATACCACCACCAAACACAACCAGTTGGTACTCCAACGAAAGCACCACCTCTCATTAGGCACCAGGAGGGGATGGAATCTAGTGACAAATGACACGAAGAAGGCTGAGATTACTCAACAGCTTTCTTGTCTCGGTTTTCACTGGCAGTTGCTCTTCCTGCTTCTCACTGGAAAGGAAGACTTCTTTTTCCTCTCCACAAATCTGAATTGTCTTGCACTACACCAACTGACTCCATTCAGGACACAAAGAGGACAACCTTGTGATCGATACTTTCTCTACAGCTAGTTGTTATTTTCATTCTCTGCTCCTAGAAAGGATGACAGGATGGACTGACTGAGCAGCATGTGTATTGTGTGGGCAGCCTGTTTCAGTCCCACTGGACCCTCTACACTCCCCTCTCCCAGATGGAACAACATTCTTTCAAGTATGTCTTTTTGATCCTATTCAGGGCACTGCCTTCTCCCAGTATTTTCCTCACCACTGCTGAGATGCTTTCCCTAGAACTACTGCTGTGGTAAAGAGCTTGGCCAAGGAGCTTTGAGCAGATGGCACTGTAACTCTTCTTAGCAACAACTTATATGTGGTTACACGGGGCCATGGCATGGCTCCAAGATACTTACTTGCCCTTGCTGGCCAGGTTATCCAAGCAGGTTTTGATGTAGCTTTTGTAATAATCCACTTGTTCCCCATAAAATGTAGCTTTGGAATTCAAGGCACTGTACGTCTGCTGCAGCTTCACCAGCTCTGCCTTTCTTCTCTGACGGTATCGACGCTGATTTCGGATATCCTGTGCCACAGAGAGTGACAGACAGAGACTTAACAGTCATTCCAGCTCTCCCTCCAGCTGCTCAAGCCCAGAGCAGAGTACTTGAAGCAAACCATTTGAATTTGGTTCGTCTTGCTTCATGCTACAAGCTGAAGCCCTCAGTTGCACTTGTGCCAGTTTGTCGCCACCTCTGCATTTTGAACTAACCACCTCTACACAGCAGTTCATCTGAACCTTTTGTTGCTCGCTCAGACTTCAATGGTGTCCAAGTTGCAATGGCTAGAGTGGGCACCAACAGTACAGGAACAAAAGGCAGGCATCAAGTTTTGCCACCACTGGGTAGGAAAGGTATGCTACAAATCAAGCACTAAACCCATAGCAGAACACAGACTTCCTTCCCTTTGTTAGTCAGCCATCTATAAGCATGCTACCTTAATACCTGAGCCAAAACTTACCATGTGTTCAAGTTTACTTCTGTTTTCATTTCTGATACATATTAATCACAGTACAATTAATTCTAATTGAATCCCTAAAGGCAACTCTTCATTCACTTTACAGGGTTGTTTTTTTTGTAATGGGTGATTTCCAATGCATTGTCACTACAACAATGCACAACAGCTTTATGTCACTTCTGCAAGTTTTTCTCAGTTCCCCCCTCTATTTCTTTATTCTTTAAATAAAAATAACCTTTGGAACCTTTAAGTCATGGGCAAAACTTCCTCAAGTGAGTAAGTCTGTCAAAGGTGCCACTTAAATTAGTGAAAAGGAGCAGGAAAAAAAAATTAATCAGACACCAGGACTTCCCCTCCAAGCTACCACACTCTTCCATAAAGTGCCTGAGATTCTGGCACCACCACAGGAGACAACACAAATGTGCTACATGAATAAAGGATTTCCCAAACACCAAGAGGTGAAAATGCTGTGACAAAATGGAGGCTTCCTATCTGTAGATAAGCAGTGACAAAAGCTTGCTCCTCCTGAAAACTAGTGCCAGATTCAGAATCATAGAATCAATAAGATTGGAAAATACCTCAAAGATCATCAAGTCCAACCTGTCACCCAACACCTCATGACTACTAAACCATGGCACCAAGTGCCACGTCCAATCCCTTCTTGAACACCTCCAGGGACAGTGACTCCACCACCTCCCTGGGCAGCACATTCCAAGAGCTAACAACTCTCTCTGTGAAGAACTTTCTCCTCACCTCAAGCCTAAACTTGCCCTGGTGCAGCTTGAGACTGTGCCCTCTTAATGCTGCAAACTGTGGGAGAGCTCCACTACAGTGAGAGGAAACCATCGGCCTACCTTCGCGATGTCGTTGATTAGCTCCTGGTATTTATTTTTTTCATTTACTGTCCCCAGTTCTGTCAGCTTCTTCAGGCCTGTCTTGATTTTGTCTTTTTTTCCTTGAAGACTTAAGTTGCCATCTTCCCTTGCAGAGAGACTTTTTTTCATCTTATCAGGAGTTCTAGCATCACGAATGGCCCGTTTCTGCATAGCTCTCTGATGCTCTGCTTCCTAGGAAAGAACAACAAAACTGAAAATTACAAGTTCATACTACTGTGAACACAAGCAGGACACAAAGGCACATTCCGAGTGTGCCCACATATATCTAGATAGATGACAATTTCCTAGCACGAAAAGAATGCAGGTAAACAACTTCATACTTGCTCTGAGGTAGCTGGAGTTTCCAGGATTTCCGTCAGCGTCTCCCCTGGCTGGAAGCGGATTACATCAACAATTAAACATTTTGTGCTGCAAAGAAATCAAGGAGAACAGGAGAAAAAAAACCATTAAACTGAAAGACTATCAAAATACTGCTCTGTTCTGCAGTAATACCAACATTACTGGTTTATCTAAAGTCAGACTAGCACTGGATGCAGGCTGAGGTTAGACAAGACCAGAGCTCTGAGAAGTACCGGTTCTCTGAAAGGTTCACCTATATGAAATTTGGTAAAGCAGGTAGTAGCAACAGTGAATTAGTGCAGCCAGCAAAAGCCTGTAACTTAACTTTAATACTTTCTAACAGGTATCAAAAAACTCCACAGTACTACTTTCTTATGTGTATGGTAACTGAGCCAAAGCAGATCCCCAGTTCAACTCTGGGCCATTCCTACAACTGAACTCTGAGTTACTTGCAGCCAGTGCCCACTGAAGCAATTCTCTCCTTAAGCCACACAACAAAATCAAATAGCACCTTCAGCACTTCATAGTTAGGCTAGATTTATTTCTGGCATTACACAAAGCACATGACATGCACACCTTCGTCTTCTTCCACACCTTAGATGATGACTAGCACAGCTGGTGAAGCTTTACTTTTGAAATCAACATTACCTTCTGGCAGGTAGAGAAATACTGATGTGCCTTTTGAGAAGCTCAATTAATTTAAAGTTACCTTTGGAGGAAATATTTTCTTCCAGTCCATCTAGCCCAAGTGTAAGATAATCTAAAGAGCTGTCAGTTAAGGTATCTAGTGTCTGAGCAGGAATACCTCACAGTGGGTGTATATGCATCAGAATGTCAGGTAGCTGCTCAACACATCTCAGCAACAGCCCTGAGGAGAGAGACTTGGGGGTGCTGGTGGATGAGAAGCTTGACAGGAGCTCTCAGTGTGCACTTGCAGCCTGGAAAGCCAATCAGATGCTGGGCTGCATCAAGAGACGTGTGGCCAGCAGGTCAAGGGAGGTGATTCTCCCCTTCTACTCAGCCCTGGTGAGACCCCACCTGGAGTACTGCCTCCAGTTCTGGAGCCCCTATTACATGAGGGATATGGATGTGCTGGAACGTGTCCAGAGAAGGGCCACGAGGATGATCAGAGGGCTGGAGCACCTCTCCTATGGGGACAGACTGAAGGAGTTGGGGCTATTCAGTCTGGAGAAGAGAAGGCTCTGAGGTGACCTACTTGTGGCCTTCCAGTATCTGAAGGGGTCCTACAGGAAGGCTGGGGAGGGACTTCTCAGGCTCTCAGGTAGTGATAGGACTAGGGGGAATGGAATGAAGCTGGAGGTGGGGAGATTCAGGCTAGATGTGAGGAGGAAGTTCTTCCCCATGAGAGTGGTGAAGCCCTGGAATGGGGTGTGCAGGGAGGTGGTTGAGGCCCCGTCCCTGGAGGTGTTTAAGACCAGGCTGGATGAGGCTCTGGCCAGCCTGATCTAGTGCAGGGTGTCCCTGCCCATGGCAGGGGGGTTGGAACTAGCTGATCCTTGCAGTCCTTTCCAACCCTGACTGATACTATGAATTTGCTTAAAACTAGCCAAGATTCAATATTAGTTCTAAGTCCTCCAGAATAAAGAGTTCAATAATAATTAAATTCCTTGAACTCCATTGCTCTTCCTGTTAGACTAATAACACAAGCATTTGCCAAAAACCCAATTAGTCTACATCTATTAAGAGGCAAGTTTAGGGGGCAGCAAGTGCAGAGAGAAGGGGACCACAACGTAAACCAAGAGAGGAGAGTAGCCACATTTCAGACAGGCTGTGTAATGAAACTTACTCTGCAGAAGCTAGCAAAGTTAGCAACAGGGTTATTCACATACAGCAGGCATTTAGTCACCCTTAAAATTCCCATGCCATAAATACTGATTCATCTGAATTCCACATTAGGCTTCAGAGTTAGAACTCAACTGTGAGGTACACGAGGGAGTAAGATTACTTTTAAAGATTATTCACATGAAGGTAAATCCACCTGCTGCTGTCACACTCACTCACATCCAGAAAGTTTTCTTTCCTGGTGGTTTTTACCTCCAAGGTAGACTTTTAAAGAATGTCAAATTCAACAGTGACAAAGAGTTAACAGGAAAACCCAGCTGCAGCATTGAAAGGACATGGCTACAAGGCCAGTATATATGGAGTAACAGTCTCACACTTCCATTACACTTTGATTCTCTTACTTTCACATGGAGATGAACTGAAAATTCAGGTCACTCACTCTCGTGAGAAGCAAACCAAGTAGTTACCCCTTACTTACTTCAACAGGATTGTCCTTGCATCCATCTCTGCATTCTTATCACCAGGAACATCAAATTTGTTAGTGAGCGTGAGAGAAACCTCAGTCTTGGCTAGCATGTCCCGGTTGGGGTCATTAATATTGCCAAACCCTTCACCTGTCAAGCAGAAAGAGTTTTATAACTAAATCATACTTCATGTTCTTGCCTACTAGAGCTTTCTCTGCTAAACAGACCACAGAAAAGCTACACTGTTCCCTATACTGTCAAAAGTACAATTCAAAAGCCAAACCCAGCTTTTAAAAAGGTCATCTCAAGTACCTTACAGATGACTTCTTCACAAACCTCAGAGAATGCACTAGCCAGAAAGGTACCACAAAAAACACTAGTTCATATGACTTAGAGATACAGAATACAGAATTAACCAGGTTGGAAAAGACCTTCGAGATCATTGAGTCCAACCTATCACCCAACACCACCTAATCAACTAACCCATGGCACCAAGTGCCTCATCCAGTCTCTTTTTAAACCCTTCCAGTGATGGTGACTCCACCACCTCCCTGGGTAGCCCATGCCAATGGCCAATCTCTCTTTCTGGGAAGAATTTCTTCCTAACATCCAGCCTAAACCTCCCCTGGCACAGCTTGAGATGTGCATTCAACACCTGTATCTCAGTATCTTTCTCTCTTCTGAGAAGCTGACCTGACCTCTATAAATAAAAATATGACCACACCTTTACATCCATGTCCTCATTAGAAGGAATTTTCAAAGCTAAGAGCAAAAGCCCTGTTGGTAAGCAAACCTGTAACCTTCTATTAAAACAAGCAAGTTTCCTGCCTAAAGGAAATTGTCTTGATCTAATTGTGTCTGAACTCTCACCAGAACAATTCTTAAGATACCTCCCCCTTTTAAAAAAAGGGGTTGCAGTAGGATTAAACCATGACACAGTTGTGTGGGCTTTCCTTGCTTCAGCTCACTTTGGGGAATGAGCTGCACTACAAACATCAGTTCTTCCCAAGCCCTCAGCTGGCTGAGAGGAAAGGAGATGCATGAGCCACCCTGGGAAGATGTGTTCTCAGGTAAGGAGTACCCACAGCATGCATGTTTATGAACACAGGAGTTCATGCACACAGGAGAAATTAAATGGTGAAGAGTAAGCTCTTTTTTAAATTCAAGGTCTAGGCTTGTTCAGGTAATACTTCTTATGTTCTGTTCTTTGTCAGTGCTTGGAAGAAAATGTGCTAACAATTGTTCCTTTAGGAAGTTACCTTTCTCATCAATCAACTTCATAGAGTGCCTTAGGTTGGAAGGGACCTTAGAGATCATCTACTCCAACTCCCCACCATGGGCAGGGATGCCTCTCAAGTGTCAAGGTGAGCAATTTGCTGTTGAAATATCCTCTCCACAAATTCAGCCAGTTTGTTTCCTGCACCCCACCCCATGATTTCACACTCCAAATTGCTGCAAGATAGAACCCAAGAAAGGAGAGAGGCCAGTGCAACTCTCCAGGGTTTGTTATCTACTGAAGCAGTGAACCATGGCTCAGGTTTTTGGGAACTTTTCACAGATTAATAAAGTCAGTTCCTTCCTCCTCCAGGCAGACAGTTCAGCCTTGAGAAAAGAAGGCTTAAGGAAGACCTTATCACTGTGTTCCAGTATTTAAAGGGTAGCTACAAAGAAGATGGAGATTCCCTTTTCACAAGTCTTTTCACAGTCTCAGGCTGCGCCAGGGCAGGTTTAGGCTGGATGTTAGGAAGAAGTTCTACACGGAGAGAGTGATTGCCCATTGGAATCGGCTACCCGTGGAGGTGGTGGAGTCACCTTCACTGGAGGTGTTCAGGAGAAGACTTGATGGGGTGCTTGGCTGTATGGTCTAGTTGTTGGGTGGGTTGGATTGTTTGATGGGTTGGACGCGATGATCTTGAAGGTCTCTTCCAACCTGGTGTATTGTATTGTATTGTATTGTATTGTAAGGAAAAGATGAAGTCTGATGATACGACTTATCTCTGGGGAGATTTCCACTGGACACAAGGAAAAGGTTTCATAATGAGAACAATCAGTCATTGGAATACTCCCCTCAGGGAAGTGATGGAGTCTCAATGTTGGACACACTTCAGATTTCTCTGGGCAGGGTACTGGGCCATCTGGTCTACACTGTGGTCTTGACAAGAAATGTTTGGACCAAATGACCTTGAGGTCCCTTCCACTCTGGTATTCTATGAGTCTATGAAATGGTTTCAGTGCAGTGGAACAAAACCATGTCAATATCAGCCTATCTACTACAAACTTCTGGAGTGGGGAGAAGAGAAGGAGCTCCTGTGGTGGTTTTTTTTCAGGTAACAAATTCTGCAGTCAGAATCTGCTGCTGCTTTTTAGCATGTCTGCCCTGTGATGATTCCTTAGACAGTTTTTTACTGCACTTCAAGTCATTTAAGGGCATATCACTTATTTCTGAAGTACAATAAACTAGACCACCTATTAAGGACTCAATCGTAGGAACCTCTCCGAGATCATCCAGCAGCTCGTGAATTGGATCATTGTGCTCAGGAGCAATTGCATCTTGATGGTCTAAGAGCAACTAGATGAACAGAAAGAACATTTATGCTGTTAAACATTCATTCTCTTCTAGACAGTAAAATTACAGTATTTTGAGCTGGTAACTTTTTCTCACAGATCTTGATTCACTGCACCCCAAAGCAGCAGTATCAACACTCCAAGCTGTGCCATCACCACATACACAAATACTTTCAAAAGAAAGCTAGAGAAGCCACAAGCAAATTACTTAATTCTGTGTTATTATTCAATATAAAGGTATTTGATAATCACATTTCAGTCAGAAGCAGCATTCTCTTTGTAAGGAGCAACTGTGACCAATGTGTACTTACAGTGTGTGTGTTGATGATTTCACCAATAGAAATATAAATAACTGGTTTAGTGAGAGTCACCAAGTCAGAGTACTCATCAATATTAAATTTATCCTGTAATTCAGGAACCTCACAGGCAGCCTGAAAGAAACGTCTTCAGGAAAAAGGAGAAGAAAAGAAGGCTCAGAATGACTCCAAGAGTCACACCAAGATCAAGAGCATTAACTCCCCATGACAATCCCACGCACAGTCTCTCCTCCTGAAGCTAATGGCACACTGCAGCATGCTACAGTTTGTCAGCTTTGGTTTAACACGTCAGAAGGAACCCAGTAAATTCAGTTACTGGTCACTTAACACTGGGCTGTTTTCAGCATTCACAAGACCAGTCTATGGCTCCGGCGACCTTGTTCACACACCCTCCTGCCTTTGCTATAGTAACAACCAGAGATTGCTGGGAGCAAAGGGTTTCTTTCTTTTCCAAAGTATGACCATCTTATGATGGTCATTTCCAAAGAGAAGCTTACTTCAACTATGTGAACAGCTAAATGCCAACCTGCTTTATTCCTGAGCACTACTGGAGGTTCTGTGCTATATCCATTCTATTCATCCACATCCAAAGTATCACAATAAACATGTGCAAAAGTTACATTTATTCTTGAAACTTCTCAGCCAAAATACTTGCTTTTGCAATCTCACTAACATACAATGTATCATTCAGATATATAGGGCTACAAAGATGATTAGGGGACTAGAACATCTCTCTTATGATAAAAGCCTGAGGAACTTGGGGCTTTCTGGCTTAGAGAAGGAAAGGCTGACAGAGGATTTTATCAATGCATATAACTACTTTGAGGGTGGATGTCAGGAGGATGGGACCAGTCTTTTTTCAGTGACAGGACAAGGGGTAACGGGCACAAACCTGAACAAAGGGAGTTCCATCCAAACATGAGGAGAAACTTCTTTACTTTGAGGGTGACAGAGCACTGTAACAAGCTGCTCAGAGGGATGGTAGAGTCTCCATCTATGGAGTCATTCAAAACCCACCTGGACACTGTCCTGTGCAGCCTGCTCTGAGTGATACTACTCTGGCAGGGAGGTTGCATTCAATCTCCACAGGTTCCTTCCAACCCCTATCATTGTGTGATATTTTATCACTGATGCTTTTAGCAATTTGGAGTGCCAAACTGCACTTACTTTCAACAGAATGCTTATTTGACAGAGATAAATTCTAAACATGACAAACTACTTGCAACATTGCCCACTGCCAAACTCCCCAGCTTCTACCTGAATTTCTGGTACGACTGCGACAGGTATTCATTAATGATGCTCAGGTGTGCATTGTCTCCCATGAACATTTTATTGGATGCAGCATGCTGCAACATCTTGGCGATGGAACCCAGGTTCCTGCGTTGATCTGTGGTCAGCTGGCCTCCAGCTGAAAGATCGATGATGTCAAACGCGTCTGGCGCCACGATGGCTGGGTTCATGTAGCGATAGTAGAGCAAGTTGCCAACGATCTGGTGAAAGTTGAGTGGAAAAGGAATGCATCAAGAAACAATGGTACAGAACCCAACCAAATTTCATTGAAACTACTCTGTGCTTGGATAAAATTCTTTTCTTGTGAGCCACAGGCCCCTTCTGAGATAAAGGTTCTGCTGTGCTGCTGTATACGAGAGTATCCTGTCCCAAAGAATCTACAGTGCAAAATAATAAAGAAATAGTAAATTTAAAAAAAAAAAAAAAAATCATTAAGATGCAGTAGGATGGTCAACACAAAGAGGAAAGACAGAGCACAAATAGTCACAGGATAACACAGCAGCAGGTATTTCTATGCATAAAGACTTAAAACTAACTCACAAAAATGTAAGGACAGGAGACAAGTTAACAATGGGCTACTTGTATGAGAATGAGAAAATCTACCAGGAGACCTAAATGTACTTGTATTAGTCTAAAAGAGGGCAGAAAGAACACGGTATAGAGAGACCTGGTAAGGCAGTCTCAGTATGGAACAAGAGCTAATGCTTAGAGAAGCAAGCAGAATTGGCTGCCATCTCCAGCAAGGCAAAAATGGTAAGGAAGCGTGGCACGCCAAGGAGCCAAACTGAGAAAACTACTTTCCATTCCTTCTCCAAAGCCCTTTTCTTTTTAAGAACAATTTTTCAATCTGACAGCAGTATTTTCAGTTACAGACTCCCAGTTAATAACTGAGAAACCATTGAATCCAGGGTTAAGAAAATCACAAGTACAGGAGACAAGTGGCATCTGATGCTTTAAAACCCAATTTCCTTAGTCAAATGTGAGCAGCAATAAACCTCAAGGGACCAAAAATAAAGATGTCACATTATCCATATGCTCACATATGTACTTCTGATTGCTGTTTGATATTTTGCCAAAAGTAATCCCAGCAATGGAAAGGCATTAACCCAACATGCTGATGTAAAGTGACAGTTCTCACACTAGATGCTCTAAGATTTTCTGGTGGTTCACAGAAACTTGCAGAGGGCCAAATTTTGGCTAAGTTGGTTGCCACGTGACTTTAGTGCACAGAAGAGATTGGGGCCTCAATAAACAGCAGAAAAGAAAGAGAATAAACCTAGGTAGCCATTGCTGAGCAGCCCCAGAAATATTAACTGCTTTCAGTGAGGTCATGGTTTTGACAATGGTTTCACGCAAGCCCCTTCTGTACTCTCACAGATTATGCTGTGGGATAACTGCAGTGAAAGTTGTTTACTACCAGTAATAAGAACATGCATCTGTGAAAGAAACTGTTCTTATGACTTTCAAACTTGCAGGACTGAAGAACAGTCTATCATATAGGTAGCTTTAGTTGCTAAAAAAAATCTGAGTAGCCATTGCAAGTGACTGCAGTTTTGACTTTCACATGGCCAGGTGCATCGTTTCCATGAGGATTAATGAAACTGCAGCTTTCCACCTAAATTTACAGATGGAAGAAATTAATTCACCTGCACAGAAAGACTCGATGTCTCAGAATGGGAAAGCACAGAACTAGAAGAGAGAAGAAAACAGCATTCAGATTGGTAATTATTTTGTAGTGAAGCAGAGGCAGAGAAGTTTTAAGAGATGTCAAGTATTCTAAGATCCAAACTTTGTTGCATTAACAAGCAAAGCACTCATGGACATACAGGCCTTTCACAATTACTAAAAGCCATAAACCCAAATTGTATCAGAGTGCCTACTGTTAGGGTCTCTAGAACTATTGGTTCTCCAAAGGTACTGAAATACAAAACGTAAAACTGGCTGAACATCATGGAATGCAACTCTCCAAGTTGCTGCCAAAATATCCTGGAGTGTTAGAAACAGGGGAATTAGGAGTATCAGAATTTTGCATACAGACTTTTTAACTTGACACTGTCTCATTAAGAAAGGTGCAGCTGACTGTCAACATACCAGTAAAACCAAGGTTTACTTTCTAGGAGCAGAATTACCCCAAGTCAAGAAACCAAAAGAACCAAATGCCAAAGATACCGAAAGCAAAGCAGAAGCAACAGGATAGCTCCTTCTGAACAATGTATTATATCTCAGGTGATGTATACAAAACTAACAATCAAAAGCCCAACGTGAAACACTGTCTATCCATAGCAGTAAATAAGTAAGCTTTATATAGGTTTATATAGGTTTACATGTACTCCTCTCCACACAAACACCCAAAGAACAAGAATGAGATGTGCTTGCCACAGCCAGCTTGACTGACGACCATTCACCAAGCTGTTCAGATCCTCACCTTCAGAAGCTCATCCTCACCAGCATCAGGAAATTTCTCATGCAGGGAGTCTTTCAGTACCTTGGCAATGAAACGCATTCCGTAACTTCGAGAGAAAGAAAAGGGCAAATAAGACAGCTGCAAGCACGAAGCCACCAGCTTCTCAGGGGTAATACTGTGGTACGCCAGACTCACGGGATTTTGTCCAGTGAACTAACAATGGCAGACAGAAATTTGTCTGTCACACTCCTCATGTTTCTGATTGAGGCGTCCAAGCGCGTCCTCACCTCTTCATGATTTAGAGCTTGTTCGGGTGTGACATCGTACGGCAGTTTGCTATTTGGAAGGAAGCAAAGGTCAGGGTGAGCATTCCTTAGCAGACTTCAAGAGCATCTAGCTACACAAGGAAACAAGTTTATATTTGCTTGGCTGCCAAGAGCTGTTCATGTCCTTCAATTAACCTTTTAGTCACTAGAAGAGCTGAAGACTTCTTGCTTTTACTACTCCTACTCTCCCTTACAGTGGCCACTGTGAGAAAAGGCCTAACTCAAAACTGTCTTTTTATAGCATGCACACATACACAAAAGAAAGTGCCATCTGAAACATGCAGCGGTACTTCAGTGTGCAGACAAATTGGTGAAAAAGCAAGCTCCGCATTTCAACATAAAGTCTACGACACAACTGGGTTGTCTGTGTGGTCCAGACACACGCCAGAAGCTCAAACAGTATCAATCAAGTCAATATAACATGCCACTGACAGGAAGCAGTGCCCATGAGCAGTAATATTTTCTCCATCAGTTGAAATTACTGCATAGTACTTCACTGAAGGCAGACAGAAAAAAGCAGGTAACTTTTAAAAGCATCTCCTACATTTCATGTAAAGACAAGGATCTGAACACCCATCATCACCTGCAATTTTAACACGTCCATAATTTTGAGCAAGGCACAAGGCAAGATATATGACTGCAAACTGCTTTGAATAGAGAAACTCACTCATCTGCATGCCTTTTTTTTTTTTCCCCCCAGGTATGTTAAAAACCTCACAACCAAAACAGCAGAACACAATAAAACCCCAGAGTTTTAGCAAATCTCCTACACTGGATGAAAAAGAAACAAGATAACACAAAAAACATCACAGTCCAATTGTCATCAGCAGTTGAGACTGATTAGAAAAGATGTTAGGACTAAAAGAATTGCAATATTGTGCTGCTCTTCTGGAGAAGGGGTTTTGTTGGCTCAGAAATAGTACCTAAGTTCAGACAACATGAAGAGATCGCAACACAGAACCAATTTTCAACTACATTTTCTTACCATGATTTCTTTTAGGTTAGAGGGCATCTCATAGCTAATTATCAGGCTGACACAGGCAAACACCCAAGAGCATTTCTTCTTCAATCTCCTAATGAGATTCCCTTTCAATACCCTCAGCACCACCAGCAGAAAGTGATCTTTAGAAGTCTTAGATGAAAGCCACCTTGAGGAGATGGAAAAGCTGGTATCCATTGGACAGGTGCATACAGTGAAGCCAAGAATGGTTTGGAATGGCTAAGTGAGCAGTGCAAAGCAGCCAAGCGATGTTTAGAAAAACATTTCCCATACCTGGCCTCGCCAGTTTGCGATTCCATCTGGTTAACCCAAGACTTGTAAATATCCACTGGATCAGTTTTGATGTTGAGTGATTTGTCATCGATGATTTCCTTAACCACCGGTGCCAGGATCTGCCTCAGGGCATTCTGACCACGGGCACCACGGTTGAAACTTACCACCATTTTAATAACAGTAGGATTCCCAGTCACAATTTCATGTATTTGGTCAACTTTTGACCTGAAGAAGAAAGAATCTGTGTGAAATGCGAGGTATGCATAATTCTGGAAGCTTTAGATACGTTTCTTGGCATAAAATAAACTGTTGAAGAGCAATTGCCCTCACAAATCATTTCCCTATTTGAAGCATCAGTTTAAAGGGAAAAAAGTCTCTTTTAGAAGCTATTTGTTTCAGGGCATACACCATTTTCATGGTTAAAAAACATTCCCAAGAATGCTGACAGTAGTTCCTCAAAAATGTTATTGCACATTCTTCACAGCAACTTGGGCAGCTCTGCACTGTAAAGAGCTGAAGTCAAGGAATACTGAGCTCCTGAGGCCCAACCAGACAAAACATGCCCCAGGACAGCCAGGGTCCCCAACACTGACAGTAAACAGAAATGCCAGACCATAAAACCTCTCCGTTTTGACCTCCTCATCAGCTTCTGGAAATCCAGAGAGCTTTGAGTCAGCTCACTCCCTAGCTTGTAAAGCCTGAGTCTGCAATTTGTTGGAGGTGTTTATAACCAGGCACTGGAGAATTGAGATTAGACTGAATTTTAGGATGAGATTTGCATCAGATTAGACGTAGCTGCCATGTTGAGCAGTGAAATCTTGACTAAGTAAGACCCCTCATCCAAAATGGACATACTCAGCTCTTCCTTTATAGACTATGTGAAGAACAGGCATGCAATGGGAAGAGGGCAATGAAGGGACAGGTTAGCATTACCTGCCTATCAGCATGAGGCATGACATGAAAACTGCCTCAACTTGAGAAACTGCCAAAATTGAAAGGACAGCAAGAATGTGCTGTGTGCTACCACCTACTTGATCTCTTCCTGCAGCGCTGTTTGGAAAAGCCGCAACAACAGGTACTCCTCTCTCTGATTGGAGGCATAGTTGTACAGCGTGAAGATGACAGAATCCATGAACTTTGTGGATTTGTTTTGAGGCATCTGAAAAATCAGCTTGGCCAGGTAGGTTGGATTTGTCTAGAACAACAAGAAATACTACTCAGTGTTCACACCCATGCAGGCCAGTATAGCTAAGAGCTATGCAGGCTCAAAACCACAGTGCACAAGCAAAGTCTGTGCCAAGACGTATAAGAGGTTACCAAACAGGGTTAGAATCTGTTTACCTGAAGTAAGTAGAACAGATGCTGATAGGCCTCTAGCTTTTCTCTCTTTTCTTTGCTCAAAGCTTTTAAACCTCCCCTTTGTTTGTTTAGCATCATCATGTCAGAGAGCTGTTCCTTGTTCTTCTTGGTAAGTTTTTTGCTATGAGAAACAACATCCTGAAAAGAAAGAACAGGGACAAATTCCACTCAAAGTATTTTATAACAGGCTATATTGCAAAACAATTGTATCTGAGAGCCTACTTCTCTTGTACAAGGAAAGGCAGAGTCAAGGTATGCCTGGGGCTGTAAAGCGAAGCATTATTTGCTATGGCAGCAATTTCTCCAACTGGAAGCAGATGTTCTCCTTTGTCCCCAACTTCCTGAATTTGCCCAAAAGCCCAGAAGCATTAGTCACTCTTGGCAGCAATTACAACCCAAGCTAGCAGCATCCCAGTGATGACTGAAAATGTTTTCAAAATTTGGCTTAACAATCTAAACTCCTGTTTCATGCTCAGCTGGCTTGCTACCTCTACATAATCCAACAACAATGGCACTTTCTGGGGCAGGCACCAGCAGTCTTCTTCTGAGATCAGTTTCGCTACACCAATTGAGGAGCCTAGTGTCATGCCATCCAGGCCCAAATGAAAAGCCGACTAGAATTTCATCTTGAAGAAAAGGCAATGCAGTAACAGCAAGAGCTTTGTTTCGGTGAAATCAATCACATTAGCTAAGCCTCCTTTAACCAACAACCACAGAATGGCATTAGCATGCCTCCTGCCTCCAGAATCATCACCCTTGTTTCAAGCTTGTGATGTGTCACTTCTTTAACCACAAATCAGTAACAAAAGGGCTCTTTAAGCCTTCAAACAGACAATCTATTGCATTCATTAGGGTCAAGATAGTCTGCTGCTTGTTTGTCTTTTTTTAGCTTCAGGTCCTGTTTCTTTTCCTCCTAGCTTTCTTTCTAGGGATACATACTAAATTAGTGGAAGGGAGTAAGAACATGCTGGGAGTAAAACCTGCAAGGCTGGGGAAAAGCTTTCCACCAGGCCTGAGTAACTGCCACCCAAGGCCAAGAGCTTGCCATACTAACTACTGCTGTGCTCAGTTCAGTTTGTAGTTGGTCTCCCAGCAGCATATTTCCTACCTGCAGTGTAATTTTGTTTTTACTAATAGCCCAATTTTGATGTCCATGAGATTGAGGTCATTTTCCAGTTGCTGATTGGATCGGATCAAGGTTACAACATCCTCACGCAGTCTCATCAGCTCAAACTCCTCCTGAAAATCTTGGTCACTCTGATCAAGCAAGTGGACAAATTTCCGAACCACAGCCATAGGTGGGTTTTCAGCATTAACTGAAAATAAGCAACAAAACATCAGGCAACAGGAAACAGAAGTAAATATATTCCTGAACTACATTTAAACTGCACATCAGGGCCACGAGGGTGATCAGAGGGCTGGAGCACCTCTCCTATGAGGACAGACTGAAAGAGTTGGGGCTGTTCAGTCTGGAGACAAGAAGGCTCTGAGGTGACCTACTTGTGGCCTTCCAGTATCTGAAGGGGGCTGCAAGAAGGCTGGGGAGGGACTTCTCAGGCTATCAGGTAGTGATAGGACTAGGGGGAATGGAATGAAGCTGGAGGTGGGGAGATTCAGCCTGGACGTGAGGAAGAAGTTCTTCACCGTGAGTGGTGAAGCCCTGGAATGGGTTGTCCAGGGAGGTGGTTGAGGCCCTATCCCTGGAGGTATTTAAGACTAGGCTGGATGAGGCTCTGGCCAGCCTGATCTAGTGTGAGGTGGGTTGGAACTAGATGATCCTTGTGGTCCCTTCCAACCCTGACTGATTCTATGATTCTATGATCAAGAGCAGCTGGAAAAAAATTAGCACTACCGTATCTAAACAGCTTATGACATTTTTAATTGCTTGGTTTGAGTAAATCATGAGAACAGCAAAAAATAAAGAACAAAGCCAAGCAGCATGGGGCAGTCTATGACACCAAAGTTAACTGCAAGCTACAATTCTGTTTTTCAGCAGCAAAAGTAACAGCTGGAATCAAGTTTTTCCTCACCTTCCTCACCTACTCTCCACATTGCCCTACTAAATTCATCTCAGCTGCTCTTCAAAACCACCTTGATTCTAGAGATCACACTCACATCATCACTTGCAAATGGAGATTTGAGGCACATCAGGTTTACCCTCTTGGCAATACTTACTGAGGGTTTTGTAGTCTTCTCGTGCTTTGTTTGCTCGGATAAAGGCTTGGATTTTTATAACATCATTTATCTAGGATTAAAAACAAACACAAAAAACCCACATAAAAGCACTTGACTTCGTTCTGGAGAGGGTGCAAACAGTCAAGCATTGAATTAATACAGATAGCCCCTTACATGGTTTCTGAAATACTGCAGACGATCTCTGTAACGTCTTCTGGCTTGATACATCCTGGTCAATGATTGAATCTAGAGGGGTAACCAAAATACTCAGATAAAAACCCGTCCTATGAAGTCCATTACTCAAAAGTTTACCAAAGAAGTCATCAGGAAGCCTTCACTACCTTCACAACTTGGTCCTTTTGTGCTCGCAGGTAATCCAAACGGGTCTGATACGCCTTCCTCTGCTTGTAGCCGCGCCACTGGGACTGCAAACAGGAAACAGGCACCAACATGACTTTTCTTATTAAAGAAAAGCCATTACAAATCTGTGTTTCTTTCTGTTCCTCAGCCTCCAACTTCCCTTTTGGCTATGTAAAACTTGAGGGAGACATGCTTGTCTTTTTATGAGATACACAGTGTGAATGAAGCCTTAACTATTTCACCAACTGTCATCATGAGAGTCTTGAAATCACCCTGTGAAAAGTCCAGGCCTTCTGAAGCCCACTAAAGAGATCAAGGAGACAGCAAATCAGTCAAGGTGACAGTGTTATGCGTATGGAACATGGACTTGCTGTTGGCAAGAACAGTGATGTAACATTATAAACCTTTAGAGTAGACTCATAGCTACTGACACTGAAGTGTAGAAGGCTCCACGTGAACATAAGGAAAAAAAATTTTTCACTGTGAGGGTGACAGAACACTGGAACAGGCTTCCCAGAGAGGTTGTGGAGTCTCATTTTCTGGAGACATTCAAAACCTTCCTCACGGAGTTCCTGTGTGACCTACTCTAGGTGACCCTGCTCTGGCAGGGGGGTTGGACTGGATGATCTTTTGAGGTCCCTTCCAACCCCTAGTGTTCTGTGATTCTTTGTGAAAAAGTAACAAAAAGTAACAAAACTCTTTGGGAGAAGGAAATGCCTTTAGATAAGTCACAAAATGAAGTGAGGACAATTGTATACTTTAACTGTTTGAACTGACCAAAACCTGTCAATAAGGCTGTGCATAGCAAATAACTGCAGAGCACAAGTTTTAAACAGAATTGAAGAACACCATTACCTGAATGCAAGTGATTGCTGGGACTTGTTTCTTCAAAAAATTCATTCTTGAGTTGAACTCCTGACGGACTAGATAGCCTCGACAGCAAGCCTGAAGTTTTGTAATCAGGTTCTCGTTGGCCAGCCAGAGCTGCTCTCGGTTGTATGCGGCAGTGACTCCAGATATGGTGCTCTGGATTCATGTCGTGGTAGGAAGAGCCAGAAAAAGAGAATGGATATACGAGGAATGGGATGTACTTCATCTTTCTCTGTTCTGCTTATGAGAAACTTTGAAGTTGCTTTTCAATAAACATTAATACCATGGTCCTTCAGGACAAGTGTTCCTGAAATGGGGCAAGGAGTTCTGACACATACCATCTGGGAAATAAATGCATGGATATACAAGAAATAGGATGTACTTCATCTTTCTCTACTCTGCCTATGGGAAACTTTGAAGTTGCCCTTCAGTAAACATTAACACCAAGTCCAACAGGTCAAGTGTTTCTAAAATGGGGCAAGTAGTTCTGACACATACAATCTGGGAAATAAATGCACTGCTAAGCTCATTAAGACAACTATAGTGTTGAGGTGTTCTCTCTTAGAGCTGCACTAAAGAAGGGAAAGGCAGAAAGGTGAACTTCTCAGAGAAAGAGCATGTGTTATCTGCCATACCTGTATCTCCTCCCGTGACAGCTGTGTGTCATTTTGCACAAATTGCACTGGTTCATCCCATCCTCCCTCTTTGGTCCGCAGGTTATGATAATAATGATAGCCTCCTCTGACCCAGTGTTTCACCCATTCGCTGCCATTGCCACCTAAAAGCAGAAAGTGCCTTGTTAGTATAAAAAAAAAAAAACAACCAGGTGTCTTCTCTTTCCAGCTATACAGAAGTTACAACGAGACACACAGAATCCACATGCACAGATGCTCCTTCCTCTGAGAAAGACAGGAAATACTTCTGAGACCCTAATGACCTGCCTGGTGGATGTTGGGAAGGCTGTTGAAGTTGTCTACCTGGACTTTAGCAAGGCCTTTGACACCGTCCGCCACAGCAAACTCCTGGCCAAGCTGTCAGCCCGTGGCTTGGACAGCAGCACTCTGTGCTGGGTTAGGAACTGGCTGGAGGGCTGAGCCCAGAGAGTGGTGGAGAATGGTGCCACATCCAGCTGGCAGCCAGTCACTAGTGGTGTCCCCCAGAAATCAGTGCTGGGCCCCATCCTGTTCAATATCTTTATTGATGATCTGGATGAGGGTATTGAGTCCATCCTCAGTAAATTTGCAGATGACACCAAGCTGGGGGCAGGTGTTGATCTGTTAGAGAGTAGGAGATCTATGCAGAGGGACCTCGACAGGCTGGACAGATGGGCAGAGTCCAATGGCATAAGATTTAACACATCTAAATGCAAGGTTCTACACATTGGCCACAACAACCCCAGGCAGTGCTACAGGCCGAGGTCAGAGTGGCTGGAGAGCAGCGAGGCAGAAAGGGACCTGGGGGTACTGGTCGATAGTAGGCTGAACATGAGCCTGCAGTGTGCCCAGGTGGCCAAGAAGGCCAATGGCATCCTGGCCTGTATCAGGAACAGTGTGGCCAGCAGGAGCAGGGAAGTCATTCTGCCCCAGTACTCAGCACACCTTGAGTACTGTGTCCAGTTCTGGGCCCCTCAATTTAAGAAGGATATTGAGACACTTGAACGCGCCCAGAGAAGGGCAACAAAGCTGGTGAGGGGTTTGGAACACAGCCCTGTGAGGAGAGGTTGAGGGAGCTGGGGTTGCTTAGCCTGGAGAAGAGGAGGCTCAAAGGAGACTTTATTGCTGTCTACAACTACCTGAAAGGAGGTTGTAGCCAGGTGGGGGTTGGTCTCTTCTCCCAGGCAACCAGCACCAGAACAAGAGGACACAGTCTCAAGCTGTGCAAGGGGAGGTTTAGGCTGGATGTTAGGAAGAAGTTCTTCACAGAAAAGAGATTGGCCATTGGAATGGGCTGCCCAGCAAAGTGGTGGAGTCACCATCACTGGGGGTGTTTAGGAAGAGACTGGATAGGGCACTTAGTGCCATGGTTTAGTTGATTAGATGGTGTTAGGTGATAGGTTGGACTTGATGATCTTGAAAGTCTTTTCCAACCTGGTTAATTCCATTCTATTCTAAGACCTCATGTAAGAATTTACTAAACACAACATATTGTACAAGTGGAGTATACTCTACTAGTCTTTTTTTTTATTTTTCAAACCTTACTCCACAATTGCCACCTATAACACAAGACTCCTTTCCAGAGGCTTTTTTACCTCTTGTTGCAATAATCTTGAATTTATTTCACTAACAGCTAGCTACTTGAGGTTTACCTGCTGCCATCTTCCTTCTCTTGACTTCTGACAGCTCTCGTTGGTACGTCTCAGCGCATTCTGGAGTGACTCCATATAGCCCAACATCCGGCAAACGCAAAGCACTCAGGGTCTGGCCAACATCACCATGCTCTACTGCTTCATTAATGGCCAGAATTCCTAATGAGACTTTGACAACATAAGGAAGCAGATTATCAGGGCATTCAGGGACTCAGTGACTCACAGCAAACACAAAAACAGAGCAAGGCAATACATTTACAGTTGCAAGGAGGAGGGGGTGTGTATACAGACAAATGTTTCACTGCATTTAAATACAAAGTATAAGTAGAAAACCAACCAGGCAACTAGCAGTACAGAGGTCTCTTCAGTATGGAGTGTCCAGACATACCACTGTACCTGACAATACATAACTTATGTGCCCCAAGTACCATTATTGTGCTCATTTACCACCAATATTTTTCAACAACACACAGTGTAGAAGTTTTAGAAGTAGAAAGCAAGACTTTTATCAGCATACCAGAGATGAAGAAACAGAATAAAGAAAAATACAAGGAGACCATAAAGCAAGAAAAGAGTTTACTAATACTGTACAAGTCAAGCAAAACAAGCAGACAGGTGCAAATGTTGAATGTAATGTCTACAACAGAGAGCAGGCTTCCAAAACCTCCAAGTTTTGTGAAAGAGAAAGCCTCTGTCAGAAACACAAAAAAAAGTAACAAGCAAAAGGAAAGTGAAGAAAACAGCAGTTTCTGGAGACAGAAATGGCCTCACTATAAAGACTGGGAGGTAATGATGGGTGTGCCGGTCCACCTGCAAACTGCTAAGGAGCAAAGATGGGTATCACCCATGTGCATTATAGTCTGTGTTTGAAACAGATGTGAAGTAGTCTGGAAGTACTTAAGAGAAGCCAGAGAAGACAGCAGTATGCCACATAAACAAAGTATGTTAGGTGCAAATGACAAACAATTTGATAGAAATTTGCCCAAAGAGGTAACACAGTCACATACAAATACGGTAAAAAGGCATATCCCCCAAAAAGTAAGAAATGTAATGTTTCGAGAATCTGACACTCACTCTACAAAGTAAAATTACTACAGCATAAGTGCATTTTATTTCCTTTGCCACATTCCCCTGCTATTTCTAGTTCCTAACCTTTACTTAAGTAAGCAATATTTGGTTGATAATAGGGAATGACTGCAACATTAGGTGACAATACTTACATCGCTCAGACTCCTCTGTGTCCTTGTTTGCCCTATGAATTCCATCCTGAATTTCATCTAGCCAAAGTACAGCTGTTTCATCCTGTGTGTCCTGAAGAGAAGTAAGTAAGAAAAACATAAAGTCATAGAATCATTAAGGTTGAAAAAGATCTCTAAGATCATTAAGTCCAACCATCAAACCAACACCATCATGCCCAATAAACCATGTTCCAAAGTGCCATGTCCACATGTTTCTTGAACCCCTCCAGAGATGGAGACTCCACCACCTCCCTGGACAGCCTGTCCAAAAGCCTGATCACTCTTGAGGGAAAGAAATTGCTCCCAATATCCAGCCTAAACTGGCACAACTTGAGGCCATTTCCTCTTGCCCTTTTGCTAGTTCCTTGGGAGATGAGACTAACCCCCACATCTCTACAACCTCTTTTCAGGTAGTTGCAGAGAGTGAGAAAGTCTCCCCTCGGCCCCCTCTTCTCCAAACTGAACAACCGCAGTTCCCTCAGCTGCTCACCTGACCTGTTCTCCAGACCCCTCACCAGCTTTGCTGCCTATCTCTGGACCCACTCCAGCCCCTCAATGTCCTTGGAGTGAGGGTCTCAAAACTGAATACAGTATTTGAGATGCAGCCTCACCAGTGCCCAGTACAGGGGAATAATTCCTGCCCTGGTCCTGCTGGCCACACCATTGCCGATCCAGACCAGGATGCTGGTGGCCTTCTTGGCCACCTGAGCACATGTTGATGGTTCATGTTCAGCTGGCTGTCAGCCAGCACTCCCAGGTCCTTTTCTGCCCAGTATTTTCCAACCACTCTGCCCCAAGTCTGGAGCATTCATGGACGACTTGTGACCCAAGTGCAAGCCCTGGCACTTGCCCTTGCTCAACCTCATGCATACACACAGGCCAAGGATAAAAGCATCACTATTGTTGCAGAGTAAAACAACCTATACTCAAGAGGTTATATACAACCTCTATACAACCAACACAGTAGTTCTATGTATCAGAGAGAATAAGACAACTTCAGTCTAACTGACTTCCACACAAGGATATCATGGGCATTTCTGACTAACTGGGAGCTTTATGGCATTACCAGACTGAACACCAGCTCCCAGTCAAAAATTTTTCTCAGGAAACAGAACAAAGAAGAAATTCTGCCAATGGGAATCATTCCAATAAGCAAAGAATACAAGGCCAAGAACTCTGTTCCAATTAGTCCTAAAGCTGCACTTGCTAGGGGGACACAACTTCCAGAGAAATTGGTTAGTCCTTTCACAGAACACAGCTGCCCAGAGTTCTTAGAACAAAAAGCTGTCCGATGCACATCTGTGTGCAGGAGCTAATAACCCTTGGGTAGCTACTGTCATATCATGCTGCTCTTGTCCACACCCACAGAAGTTCACAAGCATGTACAAACTAGCAGATCAAAAAGTGCTGTACATACTGTGGCTGAGTGCACATACAGAACAGTCAAAGCCATGTTCTAAACCTTTGTTTTAACAGACTGCTTGTCAAGGAGCAGGGATCACACAGAATTTTTGCTGGGATTTGAACAAGTCAAGTCAACTAATGGTACATGCCATGTCCAGGAGGAAAAAGACAAGTGTTTAGCAAGTCCCAAAATATACATAAAGAACAATGACCCTGCATTTGCCAAGCGTAGCTTCTCCCCACCCACTGGTGCTTCCTGTAGGTAACTGCTGAAAGGAATGCTAAGACACAACAACTACCCCTCTAATAACTCTGGCTGTACAAACAGAACACAGGAAACATTTACTTCTAGTATGGAATAATCATCACACTGTACAAAAAAGCCACTATTTACAGCATTCAAGAGCCTTAAGGCCAGGGAGGAAAACAAACATTTCATTATATACCCTCCACATTTCCCCACTGTTTGGGTGGGTCAAACTAACATGCTTCATGATCTTCCATTCAAGAGACTAACATGTCTTTCACTGGCAGATTCCATCTGAAAGCCCAGACAGTCCCATAAGAGTACCAGCAACAGTTCAATACCTGTCCAGGAAGATGGGGAGGAAAAAAAAAAAAAAAATAATCAAAGAAGCCACTTCTACTGTAACCTCTACCAGCAGAAGTCAACCCGAAGACTCCCCATTCACAGAAGCAACTGAATGACATCTTGTGGTGAACTGCAATCTCTCTCAGTCCCAAGGTATAGAAATCACTTGTTAGTAAGAAGCAGCTGACCTGAGATAGTGACTATTTCCCCCACAATGTTACTTTTTAAGATGACCTTTCCATTTCTAAAATTACTGCCATGCTGCTGGAAGAAGCCCTAACTAAATATATGCCTAAATAAGGTGATTTAACAAGAACTTACCAGCAGGGCCTGGCACAAGCTTAAGTCACACTAAAAGAGTTCATTATTTCATTCTGACTCAGTGGGAGGAAATGCTTCAGCACAAAATGGGTTCCTGAGGAACATTAACCCTGTCATGACTGCAGTAGGAAGATGCTCAATAATTTTCATCAGAAATGCATGCAGTTTTCAGCTACTGCCATCACCTAGCTTATCTTTAGTGAAAATAAACTGAAATAAAATAAATATTTAATTTTTTTTTAATCATCAAGTGGTCATTACCATCCAGACCTTAGTTTCTAAAATTCTGCACTTCCATTAGAACAATAAACTCCCCAGCAGGAAACAAACAAACAAAACCTCTCAAGCCACTGCAAGCAGAGACATCCGCTGATACTTTGTAAACAAGTAAGAAAAAAAAAATCAGTATTCCATCCACACTACTCAAAAATCAGTTGCATGCATATATGGGCACTCTCATTATCATTCCTAAACCTGTCAGATGAGCCCTGCTCTTCCTCTCCCCATCTTCACAGAATGTTAGGAGTTGGAAGGGACAACCAGATATCACCAAGTCCAATCCCCCTGCCAAAGCAGTTGTAAAGGTTTTTCCAGAGGTGTATTTAATTGCACTCACCTGTGCTTTCTCTCTCTTGGCTCGAAGTAGTGTGTCCTGGTAATGCTGGGCTACCTTTGGGGCTACACCCTCCAATTTTGCTGCAGGTATCTGTAAGGCTTGAAGAGTCTTTTTCGAGTCCCCTTCATCCAGAGCTTCATTGATAAGACCAATTGCCAAAATCCCTAAGGAGGAAGGTGTAGGGAAAGAAAACACAAAGTTCCATTACTGGTCAATGATAATCAGAAGCATTGCTTCAAAAGAAAAATGCAGTTAGCTCTTCCTAAGGCAGGTATGGGTTGAGAGGTACAATGATCATAACAGAAAATACTATTTAACTAGTAAAGAAAGTGAGACTACTACCTCTCCACCTAAAAGTAATCATAATGCCTAGGCACTGCAAATAAAAGACAAAAGAAACAAAACAAACACTACAACACACACACAAACAAGCCAAAGCAAACACACCAAAAAACCCCAACCCTAAAAACCACTCAGATACAGTACATGCAGGGATAGAATTGAGTCCTCAGATACCCAGCTTAGGGTCACTATCAGAGAATTATCAAAGTCCAAACAGCTAGAGTTTCATACATTACGGATTTCCAAAGTTCTGGCTTCTCTGGGAAGAAATCTTCACATAAAGCTAAAGATTTGCATGGAATACCATTTAAAAATGCAGTAGAAAATTTCTATTAAATGTATGTAGCATTAGCTGCAGTATCAGAGATGTGGATGATATTCAAGTACAGCAGAACTTAACCATTCAGTTAAATAAACTAAACAAAAAATAAGGCACCTTATAGCTAAAAGCAAACAAAGCCTACATCATACATGTCCTAACTACAGCAACTATCTCCTGCAAATGACAAAATAACTTTAATTGAGATGGACTCTAGAGGTCATCTGATTCCACCTGAACCCTAATGATCCATTCAAATTATGGCTTGATCACTGCAGAACAAAGAGATCTTATAAGCGAAAGAAAGTAATGAGCTCAGCATGAGGATTTCCAACTTTGGTTAATGTATCCAAAGATTGTGACTTTTTACTCTACACAGAAAAGAGAATCACAAAACAAAAGTTTATATGAAAACCAAAACATCCTAAGGAGGAGGTGTTGTTTGGATGAAATAGAGATCAGGGGGAAATGTATGTTGAGGACACTGCAAGAACCAGGATGACTAAAACAGCTTCTGTCAAAAAGCAGGTATGATAACTGCTTGACTTGGGAAAGGGAACAGGATCCAAGTAGTAATTCTCTCCATTAGTTTGCTAATATGAGCATGACAAGGCCACTCCATGAAACAACAGCATGTTACAGATCCTTCAGTAAGAAAGCCTTTTTTAACTTAACTATTTCCTTTTGATAGCGGAAAAGAAAACTATATGCTCATATGCCATGAGTACCTTCTCCAAATAATTAAACTTATGCACAGACAAGAGGTAAAGTGTCCTTGCATAAGGGCATATATGAAGAGTAAAGAATAAAAAATTTCCTGTGAGAACAGCTTCTCTCATTACAGGATCATCTGTACCTCTTTTTACAAGTTAAGGAGTGCTATGAGAAACAGATTTGGGACCACACAAAATTTTAGACCTTGGCTATGACCTCTTACAGAGAGAAGATGTCATGAAACACCGGTGTCTGCAGGCACCGGTGTGGGTCTGTGTTTGTGTGGTTTCAATAAATCTGCTCACATGACCCAAACAGGAAAGCCAGCACCTATTTGGAGATTCAGGAAACAAGGTAATCATGATAGCAGCCTCTTAAAATTTAACCCTTTCTAGAAGGTGAGACACAATTCAACAACCACACAAGAAGTGGCGGAATACACCTGTTCATCTCAGGGCATGACAAACTTTATCATCACCTCCACATTTGTGACAAGTCTTTCCACTCTTATGATGCAAGGTTTGAGCTAAATATTATGAAGATGGGTTGAAGGTGAATGTGACGCTACTTGCATATGTAGGAGGCTTCCAGTGCTAGGCATAACCAAAATAATAGTCCTTTAATTAAATTGGGGGAAAAAAAATCACAGAAAATTAAATCACCTGATGCACAACCTTAGAAGAATCAAAGAATAAGTGTGCTTCACTCTGCTATTTTCAAGGACTCCTATCTCCACTCTGGATTTCAAGTCAGCTAATACTGTCTTGAGAAAGAACTGCTCCAATTTTCTGGTTTGCTGAAACTTTCATCATTAGGCTCAATCCCTGTCTTTTATCACTTACTTTCATGTTCTTCATGCACAGCGATGTTCACACGATCAACGCATGCTTGGATATCATTCCATGAGATGAATACATTCCCTTCTGCACGTGCTTGAGCCTTCAACTTCATCAAATCATCAATATATCTGTCAAAGGATGAAAAAGAAAAAAAAAACAACTATCACATTGCTACAAGCTGGCCAGGAAACATACAATACAGCATGCGAATTGTACACAAAGTGAAAGAGGCAAGATGAGGGTTGAAAGTGGAATAAATACGGAAAGAGGGGAGAAAGAGGAAAGGCTGCATGCAGGATGGTCACCCCAGATGGAAAACAATCAACAAAAGGACTGAATCACTGAATGAGGGTCTAGGGCAAAGAATAGGGTGGCTGAGCTGGCATAGTGTGATAAACTAATGGTGCCATAACATGGTTTTGATGTGAAATCTGTGAAAAAGAGCCAAGACAGTACTGAAATCAGACCAGTAAGAAACAGTAACTGCAACACCAAAATGCAAGAGCCAATGGAGATTAAATTGATTCCATAACAAGGAATGTTATAAGAATGTAAAGTGTAAGAGGGGAAAATATTCACCAAGTCACAGAATATAAGCAACATCAAGGACAGACATGATTCCTTGTAATACCCACCTCTGAGAGTTCTCATCCTCAATGTTTGTAAGCCCTGTGACAGGACTACTTAGCTGTTTCCACACTGAATTCACATCCCCTGAATCCAAAGCCCTATTAATCAGGGCTACTGAAGACAGCATCTCTACAGCAACAGATAATTCTGGATGGGTGAGGTTACCCTGCATTCAAAGAGCACAACAAATTATTTCCACTCCCTCTTTTACAAACCATTGCTGCACAGAGAACACAGAATAGAGTATTTGCCGGAACAGATATATAACAAAGCAAAGGGACAACCTTTGTCAGATAGAAACAGGAAAATTAGTATCAAAACC
Organism: Picus viridis; assembly: GCA_033816785.1. NCBI lineage: Eukaryota > Metazoa > Chordata > Aves > Piciformes > Picidae > Picus > Picus viridis. Next base: position 14,082,417 of record CM066590.1, read on the forward strand.
AAAGCTAGAACAACAAGTAAGAGATTAAAGTAGAATCTTACAGGGCCAAGTAGCTCAAGACTGAAGGATTAAGCTTCACATCAGAACAGACTGAACACCAAAGCAGTTCTATGAGGACTTAAGACAGATTTGCTCCTGAGACCACATTTAATGATACAGACAAGATAGACCCATAGGAGAGAAAGGAGAGAGCACTTGCTTCAGGGCTCTGTTGCTGCAGGGTGGCCAGCTCCCTTTGGTAAAGATCTGCAGCAAATGCATAAACCTCTGGTAACTGGGCCTCTGGATTCATCATTTCTGCCACAGTCTTCTCAGCATCACCCACTCGGATTGCAGAATTAATTCTAGCTACTGCTGCCAGCCCTAGAAATTCAAATGGGCCGCATAAATAAGAAGGAAGACAGACAGCTAAGTCCTCACTAAAAAGAGCATTCTGATTCTACCCAATACCTAACAAAAAAAAGATTAATTTCCTATGTTGCAGGAAATGACTGAAGCTTTCTGATCCATACTTCCCCAATTAGTTTTCTCTTACTGCAGAACAACTGACATAAAGAATATCTTCTGTTAATTAAAGCTTGTGTTTAGTACCAGTCACCTTTTTGCCTGGTTATCAAAGGATTCTTTTGCCATTTCAGTCTTATCATAATATGAAGCCTCATAAAAACAAAATTTTGGATGGGTAAGTAATAGCAACTTTTTCTTCCTGTCTTCATCTACCTTGCATTCATCCTGCTCAAGGCAGTAACAGCCACTTCACAGTGGGTACAGATCAGCTAATTTTAAAAGAACATAAGTAGTTAGACACCAAGCTCCATGCTGAACAAGTAAGGTATTTCAGAGGTAGCCTCCTAGTTACTAGACATTCGGTATTTTCCTCTTGTACTCCAAACCTTCTCTCCCTAGATATCTAGTAGTCTCCTTTCTACTTACTATAAATGGAACTAATTGCTCCTGCACAGACAGAATTGAACATCCTTCTCCAGAATAGAGCTCTCTATCAGGAGCATCAGTCAAGAACCAATCAGCTATCATGATCTGCATTGTATTTGCTACCTAATATTTAGAAACAGTTAAGGGTTCTGCAGTTCAAAGTAAGATTTATGTCAATGGTCAGCAGGTGACCTGGCTTTCACACCTCATGGAGCAATCCAGATTTTCTTCACATATGAGTTTTCATGCTATGGATCTGAGTACTCTAGAAAAAGAGGTTATTTAAGTGATTGTGAAAGTACCATGTTTTTACAATATTTCTAATTATGTTATCTCCAGCAGTATTGTAACAGAAGAATAAAAGATGCTACAAATCATCAAGGCAAGCATCTCTCTCTAAAACTCTTAGCAGCCCTGAAGTACTTAAAGAACATTTGTAATGGTTTGAGAAAGACCTCATGCATCCCCAGATCAACCCAGATACTGTGCTGTCTTGGCCTTTTGATCACCTCCATGGTCACTTTGCTGCAATTATTTCTGCTGATCCTTACTTTGCTGATACTGTTGTGCTGCCCTGTTAGCAGCATCCACTCCCAACTGCAACTCTTCCTTCTGCAGTGGACCTGTAAGGCCAGCCTGAGGGAAAAGAAAAAAAAAAAAGAAAAAAAAAGCAGAAAGGTGAAATGATGTCAGGGTATTCACTTGAAACAGCTCAAGGAAAAAAACATCTGCTTTTCCTTAAAACATTCTAATGCTACACAGCTACTGCAAACAAAGAATGCCACATACACAAGGAGGAACAAATTCCTCTACAGGTTCTCAGTTCATGTGCTAAGACTGTAGGTGTACAACCTGATCAGGATTAGAAGTGCAGACCCATGAACACAACAATTAAATGCAAAACTCAGCTTCCAAAATTATGTAACATTTAAGATAAAGATGACAATTTTGTGGGAAGATTCCTTGTACATGAGCTGTGTGCTAGAGTGAAATTAGTACTTGTGTAGTTTGCCATGAAGTGACAGATTAATCAATGTTCCATTTTACCTTTGAGCTACCAAAAATGGACAACAAGACATTTTGGCACACACAGACATGCTTCTTGGACTGTATGAATACACACACTGAATGCAAATAGAAAACTAAGTGACTGGGCATAGGGAGGGTTTAAATAACTTAGGCAGTAGCCATACAGGTCAGGACCCTTCACATAGTTCACACATTATGGAGGATAGCTCTCAAAAGCACCAACAGACCACATTTATGCAACAAGACCTTTCAGTTACACTCTGACTTTGCAGTTTAGAAAATAGGTGAATGCAGTTTGGTTTTGTAGCTACCAGTAACAAATGGCCAAAGTCTTTCCAGTCCTATTCCATCCTTAGGGACATCTTTGGACAACTATGGTGAGTTTCTGCCACACTGAAAGATTGATAGGATTTCCTAAAAAGCCCAAATTTTCCCTATTTTAATCTTCATTGTAGGTACCAAGAAATAGTTTCTGAAGACCTTTATTCAGACATAAGTGACAAATCTTCTGAATAGCAACAGCTGTGGGGCAAACAGTGTGCAGCAGAAACCCTCATACACCATTCTGGGAGTGGGGTACCAGCAGTATACACCCCCTTCAGCACCATCATTCCTTACCTGGGATTCTGTGTGAAACAATGCAGTAACCTGGCTGATTAAAAAGAGTATCCCAAAGTAGCACATTCCCTGTAAGGAACTATTCTCTAAGGAGCATTCTTTAGCTACTGATCAAACCTATTTTGCATCACACCATAAATAAACGATCAAGAGTGGCTCTGAATTACTGCTGTATGCCTTTCAGAGTGAGGGATCCTTCTGAACAAAGCAAAGCTGCACTTCAGCAGAAAAAGCTGCAACAGACTATAAAAGAAAGCTCTTATATACCCACCTAGCTCTCCACATATATTCACACAGATAGATTCTGAGGAAGTTCAGGGAAGAGGACATATTAAGTTACTATAAATGTGTGTCCTTCTGAGCCTAATGTCCAAAGTGGAAGACTAACCCAGGTCCTATGAGACAGGCACAGCCACATAGCCAGGTACCTCCTACTGCAGCTGCATCCAGTCCTCCTCCATAACAAATTATACAGCAGTTGAGGAGCTGAATGAATGTGCTAAAGTCCAGCAACAAAACAAAGGGGACTCTCTTTGAAAGATGTTTCTTAGTTGCAGTTATACTCAGCAAGAAAGGTGAAAGGTAGTAGGGAGTGGAGGGAAACCTAATGAATTAAGGTAGTCTAGACCTTCCCTTACCTCCTGTTTCTGTTGTTTGTCACTCAAAAACTGCTTGAAATACCAGTCACAATTTTCTCGTAGCACTCCTCGGAGTCCCAGGGCTGCTGTTGCCAAAGCCTCGTACAGCACTAATGCGTCCCCTCGTTCCAAAGCTAGGTCAATCTTTGATATGGCTGCATGTGCTAGCAACAGTAAAGCAGATTTGAGAGAAAAATTAAATGAGGAAGTTCTATGGTTTATATAACCAGAAAGAAAAACGCATAGACATGACAGATAGCAAGTTAGGTTATGTAATCTGAATGGAACATTTCCAAATTCAACTGCATAGCACTTGAAAGAGAGGCTGAAGGTTGGAAATAGTGTGCATTACTCAAGATGAAGAACTGAAAGGGCCAGCAACATGGACAATCCATTTCCAAAGGGAAGGGGCAACAACAGTCAAAATGAATTCACAGGTTGTATTGGCTTGGAAAGGACCCTCAAAGGTCAGCTTACTACTAATAACAGGTTTAAAAACAAACAAACAAAAGACCCTAAAAACCCCAACAAAACAATCAAACGAACAAAACCCAACCACAAAAATCCCCCTCACACAAACAGAGGAGCTGCCTTTCACTTTTGTTCACACTTTGGAAAGCCAGGAGGAAGACAGGTACAGAATCATTTTTAATATTCTTTTACTTTAGACTATTACTTTAGCATGATACCTACTGTTCACTTTATTGATGTTCCCCTGGATCTCAGCTTGGGTCAGAAGTTCTTCATACACATCTCTCTCTCTCTCTGAATCTTCTGAGGCAATCTTAAGACGAAATAAAAATGAATCAACTTTTTGTTTCTACAGTTTCCTTTGCCCTCATAGATCTTCTAATTGAAAAGCTCAGGGATGATAACTCTCTATATAGGACTGTGATAGGTCACAGATAGGCTACCTCTATGCAAAAAGACGGCCTAGAAGTACATATATCTAAAGTAGGTCTGCTGATACAAACAGCCTAGGAACACCATATTGCAATGTACTGGCTCTGTATGAACATGCAGCAAACCTCCAGAACACAGAAAGAAGTGGGCATTTGATATACAGTATGGGCTCCTGAGAGCATCAGTTGATCATTTCACTGTTAGGAACACATACCTATATTGAATCAAAATACAGGGACAGCATTTCCCACATGCATGAATTCTGTATCTGCATGGCCTGTATTTCAGACAGCTAAACAGCAGCCTGTTTTAACACAGCTAACTGCTGCTGCCTGTCTTCTGTGATAGGAAGACAGATTACTGGGGAACACAGTAGACTACCACCAGGAACAAATCCACCTAATACCACATACAGGACTGTAAGACACATTCTGTGAACTCCCTGCACTATATACTGCAATGCATGCAAACAGATGGTTTGAAAGAAGAACTGATCTACCCTGTTTTTAGCATTCTCCATCTTGTCTTGCTTTGCTCTGTAGAGAGTATCTTGGTAAGTGGATTCCAGGTGATCATCAAGATTTATTAGCATGGCATTAGGGTTCTTCATTGCCATTAAAGTGTCAGCTGGAACTCGACGGTCGATTGCTTCGTTAATGGCAATGACAGCAGCATGTACTGAAAAATAAGCCACAGACTGCTGGTTAGTACCAAACAACAGCTCCATTACAAATTGAGAACTGGAAAGAGTAGAAGAATGATCTGGAAATTTGCTAGAAAGCAGAAGAATTATCAAAGTACCTCTCATATCACCACAGCTTTGTGTTACTGACAAGAAAATTAGCAGCCTGTTTCCTAGTACAATACTGTAGCTAGTCAAATCACCATGTTTCAGAAAGAAAAGGGGGAATATTACACAAGGGAAAGAAGAAAATCATCTTCCTAGTCATCCAAAAGGCCTATCAAAAGGCTAGTACTGTCTTACAATACAGTGCATTAAAATTTACACTTAAAAAAAAAATAAAGAATCTAATCTGATTTGAATGATCACATAAAACAAAACTCCATTTTTCCTTACATGCTGCTTCATCCACAGAAAGTTCATTTGCAAGAATTCCTCCAATCTTGCTGAAGGCAGGCATCTGAATACCATACTTTTCCAGTTCAAGCCTCATATTACTGATTTCCTCCTCTGAAATCACACACAAGAACAGTGTTATGAAGGCTTAAACACATTAGGAATAAGCACTGCTACAGCAAACAAAAAAGTTTAAGTTAACTACAATAAATTGCAATCACTGCTTAAATAACACTTTGACTAGAACTCAGTAAGGGAAATAAATGAAAACAGATACACATCTTACACATTTTCCTAAAATCTAGGGGAATAATCTGTAGTCTTTCTTGATAGAAAACAACACACAACTCCACTGAGCTGGAAACAGGCCCCATCACTCTGAGGTGCCTCATGTCAGGAACATGCACAGGGATTATCTCATTTTTTTACCCTGTAAAATGACTATGCTGAGAAAAACACACCGATGATATTGAGTCATGCTGCTGCTAAACACTATAAAACTCAAAAAGAGTTGATTGCTCAGCATTTTATAGATACAGTCAACAGCTGTTATGCAGGAAAACAAAGTGTATACACCTTGTAAATCAGATGCATGCCCTCAAGCAGGAACCTCACTAATGCAAAACAGAATCTGACAGTTTTGCAAAAATCAAGGAACTGAAACTTTGAGGAAGCACGTGGGCATGAGACTTTGTGCTGGAATCTCCTGCAGCAGATCAGCTGCCAACCTCTTCTTCAGCTGATGGCACCTCTACTTTAAACTGTCAAGGAGGGTTAGAGCCATTTACCAAGTTCTAAAGTGAAACCTCTCCCAAGGGGATGGAGACAAGGTTTAAACATTTTACAACACTGGCAAAAAAAGTTAAAGAGGCTGTTATTTCTGCAAGTACTTGGTAGCTAACAGGTGGCTATCCAACAGCCTGCCTCAGAAGCACCAAAAGCAAACCTTTTTCTTAAATGACTGTAACTCCTCACAGCCACTAATTTTTAATTTAATTTATATGTAGGCTATCCAGAGGTACAACCCTTTAACTGATCTGTACAATGCCCAGTAGGGTATGAGATAAAGGCAGCAAATTTTCTTATTTTACTACCTGTGAAATCCACCTTGCCGTACAAATCCTGAATCTGTGGGGCAAGACCCAGTTTGAACAGGTACAGGCTAGAAATAGGCCAAAAGAAAAACAGAATTAGTAATTTTTTCTTTGTGGTTCAGACAATGACAAAGATAATTTAATGAGATACAGATTCAGGGAGCCATTCAGAAAAGCCAAAATAACTGCTCATAATCTCCAAGAGGGTGAGGTGACTCATCTCTTACTCCCCTCAACTGATCATAACTGGGCCACCACTTCAAAGTCTTCACTGAATTACACATTGATTGAGGCTAGAAGATTGTTATACTCAAGCTCCCTCATCAAATAAGGTCCCATAGGACCAGGCTCCTCCAGATCATGTCCAGATGGCTTTTGAATATCTCCAAAAACAGAGACTCCACAACTTCTCTGGCCAACGAATAGAATAGAATAGAACAGAATAGAATAGAACAGAACAAGACTAGACCAGACCAGGTTGGAAGAGACCTCTGAGATCATCAAGTCCACTCATTGGTCACCCCCACAGTAAATAAAACATTTTTTAATGGTCAGAGGGACTCTCCTGTGAACAGGTTTGTGCCAGTTGCCTCTTCCCCTTTCATGGGGCACCAATGAAAAGAGCCTGGCTTCATTTTCTTTGCACCCTCCCTTCAGATAGTTGCATACACTGCTGAGATTCTCCCAAAGCTTTCTCTGAGCAGTCCCAACTCTCTCAGCCCTTCCTTACAGGAGAGATGCTCTATCCATTAATCATCTTAGTGTCCCTTCCTCCAATTCTATCCAATATGTCCATGTCTTCTGTGGTGGCCCACAATCAGACACAGTACTCCAGGTGTGCCCTCAGTGGCACTGATTGATTCACAGATTTACATATTGCATTGGATTGGAAGGGACCCCCACAGGTCAACTTGTCCAACCCCCCTGCAGTGAACAGGGATGCCTCTAGCTAGATCAGCCTGCCCAGGGCCACATCAAGTCTGATCCTGAATGTGCCACTAGGTCAGTCAGGCAGGACTTGTCCTTGGATGTGGCTCACTAAAATGGTGCTCATGTATTCACTTGGAGAAATGAAGGGATGATGCCTCAAAGATGGATGAATCCATGCAGCTAAGGAGAAACAGGAGTGGGGAAAGTGAAGCAACAAAATATTTAGCTCTGCCTCAGACAGTAGAGAAGGAGTGTGAGAACTGGGATGAGAGGGCAGTAATCACAACATACACGACTGGTTTTCTTTCCTTCAGCATCCGATTTGGCCACTGCCCAAGGCAAGATACTGTCTTCATGGATCTCTGCTCTGACCTGGTAAGACTGTTCTGCTAGAAATTTGTCCTCATCCAACCTTTAGCTCAGCTCTCTCCCTTCTTGTTTTTCAGCTTTGCAGAAAGAATTCAGAAGCAACTAGATTTCTGCCTAGAGTGTCTTACCTGAGTGCATGAATGCAATAGATACAGCGCGGCATGTTCTTGCGATCATAGATATCCGTAGTTTCTGGATAGAATATCTAAAGATAAACCAAAGTTAGCAGTCTGAATGACACTTGCTCTATACAGCCAAATCACACAGCCCTGAAAAGCCAAATTATTCTGCAGTACAATAACAAACCAGCCCACAGAACAAAAGTCTCTGAGCTTCTTTGCCCTGGCCCAGTATTTCTCCTGCCAACCCTTCCTTTTGTTTCTGCCACCTAGACCATGGCTCCCTTTTTCCCGCCCAGCTTCTGCACACATGGACGAGTTCACCCTTTCTGTGTGCACACCATGATACTGGGTCATGAGGTATGAGTGAAGACTTTGGTGGAAGCCAAGAGATGAGAAATAACACACCCCAGGAGAAGAGAGGACTTTTTTATTTCCTTTTTTTCTTTCTTTACTAAATGGGGTTGAAAATGAAGAGAAGAGATAGTGACAAACGGAAACAGAGACTAGCACTGAGGTGCTCTGCATAATATATTTGCTCTTACTCGGACCCAAAAGTTTTCAGTCTCAAATGCAAAGCTTTTCAAAGTTTAAACACAAAGGGATAATAGTGGGAGCACTTCATTCAGAAGTGCTGACAAGGCACATTACTTTCTAGCTCCTTGCTGTCACCTATGAGCACAAAATAGCACCGCTCTTTCTGTAAAGGCAAGAGCAACTGAAGGACCCTCACAATTCCACAGCACCGGTTCTCTGGCTCTCATGCATGGGAAAATACTTTAAGCACCAATATCTCTGTCAATGTACTGGACCTCAGCCCAGTTTCTTTAACATCTCCTCACACATTTATTTCCCCACTCAAAACCTCTTGCATCTGAATATCTTGCTTCATACCTGGCACTTAACTTCTGTCTCGTTCCTCCCTCCTTTATTTTCACCTAACAACTTTAACAGCATATTTCAGTATTTCCTAATCCCAAATTTGCTCTTGTAAAATCATCATAAATCTCAGCAAGGCTCAACTACTAAATCAACAAGTAATGTGAAAAACTTTGCCAAATATCAAGTGCTCCACTTGCAAGCATGTATGTAAAGAAAACATACATGAAGTACACAGTGTTGGTTTTGGTGAGACTAAGCATGACACAGCTTACCAAAAAAACCCACCAAAACCCAACCAACTACCAACAACAACAAAAATACAAACAAAACAAAACCAACCAAACAAGCAAAAATCCCAACATGTCACACTATAAAGTACTTATTATCCATATATGCAACTTGACAATCAGCACAGTGCTACCACAGTTCTATATATTTTCAGGCAAAAATGTTTATTAACTCAGATGATTTTATCTTCCCATCTCCAGTGAAGCCAGTAAGTTATATTTGAATTACCTTGGGGAGACCAATCTCAGCCATGGCATTCAGCCACTGGATTACATTATCTGTGTGCCGGAAGTGGAGACCAGTTGCCTGAAATAAAAATGGGCAGGAACATAAAAATGAGGACAGTAAGAAACTAAACAGCACAGCTGCAGGAACAGCAGGAAGGGTCAGCAAGACAGATTGCGAAAACAATCTTCCCTGTGCAATTATACTGACTATGTATGACAAGTTTCTTCACATGAGCACAAGCTCAGATATAAAGCTAAGTCCACAGCCCCTCATTTAACTAATGTTCTTCTAGAGTGAAGGTGGTTGCTCAGGGAATAACAATATAAACTAAGTTTGTGTTTATTTGTTCACAGTTCTCTGTGTGCTCATTTTCCTATTTGAGATGTCCACCTACAGCAGTATCTATGGCCAATAGCTCTCACCTTATATCTAGTCTGCTCCCTATCATAGATTTTCTTCACAGAAACCACTTTAGGAGAGAAGAAGTTTCCAAGTTTGGCCAGGTAGACTCCATTTCTCAATCCTTCTTCCAGCTCTGTTGTGGGAGGCAGCTCCTCATTCAGACAGGCCTCCATCCATCTGAAAGTGCAAGATGAACAAAGCTGGGTCACATGAGTGTATTTCCAACTTGTGAACATAACCCCATGCTGAACAAGTTTCACGCTGCTACTGCTGTCACACTCTAGCACACTCTTTACTTAGCATGTACAGCAGGTATAGCATTACCACACAACTCATGTCATTAAATGCTGGTTAGTAACACTGCAAACAGAATATTAAGGAGAAGTGCAGAGTCCAGTACCTGGAGTTTCACAAGCAATTAAGATACCATCTCACCATCATGTTTCTCCTTCAGCCATGATTTAGTTGGTACTGGCCTAAACATAGCACCTAACCTTCCCCTTTAACTAACTTAAGTCTTCCTCTTTGGAGGAGAGAAGGCTGAGAGGGAACCTTATCAATGCCTACAAGTATCTGAAGGGTGGCTGTCAGGAGGATGAAGCCAGTGTCTTTTCAGTTAAACCCAGGGATATGACGAGGGGCAATGGAAGTAAACTCAGTCACAGGGAATTCCATCTCATCAGAAAAAACTTTTCTGTGAAGGTGCTGGAACCCTGGACCAGGCTGCCCAGAGTGTTTGTGGAGTCTCCTTCTCTAGAGATCTTCAAACCCCACCTGGACGCATTCCTGTGTGATCAGCTCTAAATGGTCCTGCTTTGGCAAGGGGGTTGGAGACTCAAGCATCTCTTGAAGTCCCTTCCAACCCCTACCATTCTATGGTTCCTCTTGAGTATAGACTTCTCTCACAAGCATTTCTTCACTTACATTAAGTATTCACTACTTATTCCATGACTTAGTACCACTTATTCAAGTTATTTCAGTTAATCCCATAAATGTCCAACAAAATTACCAAGTCTGCCTTCCTGACCTATATATTTCCTCCCACTCCACTAAACATTTCAAAAACGGGGAAAAAACTGGAACAGGCATTATTCTCATCATAACAGGGGGGTTGGAACTAGATGATCCTTGAGGTCCATTCCAACCCTAACAATTCTATGAGTCTATGATGATAACTCATTTCTCTGATCTTGTCTCCTTCCATGTCACTTAATGGTGTCAGAGATTCTCATGACAAAACTAAAGATTAGAATAGCAAATTGTCTGAAATGTCACTGTCCTCAAACCAGTGGAGCACCTCAATATTTCCTCTGGACAGAGATACTAGAGGCTGTATAAACTGCAAGCTCAGCTATGCAGTTTCTTTTAAAGACGACATGCTTCCTGGCTGTTCTGTGACCTGAAAAAGGGAAAATGTGGCCCATGGCTGTGTAGCCAAAGTGTTTTCATTAGATCAAGCCTTGCTTGCAGCTGAAATCTAAAACTCTTACACAATGTATGAACCTTGGATCAAAACCCATATAAAAGTGGCTTTCAAGATAATATTGGACTGGAAGAGCAGTAGCCCAATGATTAGTAGAAAAATTAATAATGTGTCTCACAGGAATGATGACTCAGAATCACAGAATATAAATGGTTGGAAGAGACCCCAAAGATCATCCAGTCCAACCTTTGACCTAGCACTGAAGGGTCAGCACTAAACCATGTTCCTAAGATCCAGGTCCACACACTGCCTGAACACCTCCAGGGATGGTGACTCCGCCATTGCCCCGGGCAGACCATTCCAACATTTGAGAATCCTTTCAGGGAAGAAATATGTCCTAATACTCAGCTTAAACCTCCCCTGGAGTAGCTTGTAACCACTTCCTCTAGTCCTGTTGCTTGACACCAAGGAGAAGAGGCTGGCCCCTTCTCATTCCAACCTCCCTTTTAGTCCACAATACTGGGACTAAAACATAAGCAAGTAAAGGACCATGCCTGAACCCAATGAAGAGAATTTTCATATTTTAAATACTGTTTCAGATGCATACATGACTGTAAACTATTCAGCTCCACATTCATCTAGGCAAAATGGCAGGAAAAACAGCATACTGGATGCAAGTAATAACAGATTAAATGGGTAACTGCAGAATTTCACAAAAATCAGTCTTGTAATACACACCTCTGAAAACTAAGTAGCTCTGCTGACTGACTGAAACTGCAGGTATTTTATATCTACAAAGTGTGAGGCTTCGTGTCTAACAATATTCTGATTAAAATCAAGCACTGTATATACACTAAAAAAACCAGTTCATACATACTAAGAATTAACAGACATCTCCAAAGAGTGTTCTCATGGTTCACTGAACAGTGATGTTTCTAACACATTTTGGCACAGATTCACGCTATGCCCCCTCCTTGCAGTTTTCCAAGAAGTAAGCATATAAATCAAGGCTGGCACAATTAGAGGCTAACACCAATATTAGCATAACTATAATTAACACACAAGTGGTCACAGCTTGAGTAAGAACAGGACCGTCAACCTAGGCTTTACATAGCAGGTCACTGATCCAAGATTACCTACAGACTGAGGAATACCTAAAAGATAACTGTGACACTGAAGAAATGCTGAAAGAATACTCAGAATTCAATAGAGGTTTTATAAACAGCTTGATTTCACCACTGCTGTTTTGGTTATGCAGATTGTTTTCAGCACCTGCATTCCTCTTCAGATAGCACAGAAAAATGCAAAGTTATTTAAAAAGGAAAAAAAAAAAGAATCACTACTATTCCACAGTTGCTTATCATAAAGTACCTACAATCAGCCACTATTACAGTCCTCCAGTTGCACTTCTACTCATTCCTTTATCTGAACGCAAACAACTACTGATTTTAAGCACCATCCCCTTTGCCCAGGAAAGCCTTTTCCTCACACGCTGCTTTTCCACAGCATCAAGTTGCAGAGGTGACACTTTTGACAATAGAAGCAAGAAAAAGATGCCATTAAGCTTTACAATGAGGTTCCCACAGTAAGAAAGCTCAACAAGAGCTCAACAGCCAGATGACTCCAACACACACAGCAGTGCTGATTTCAGAAGATCCTGGGAGGAGGAAAAGGGAAACTGCACATTTCTCAGGAACTAGTAGTCACAAAAATCAACAGCAGGGAACAGTTTTGTGCTCCTCCTGACAACCTCAACAGGGGTGGTTTTCTGCAGGAAAAGGGCAACACAGCAGATTGTTCCAGCTTCTCATTCTCCATCCATCTCACTGATTTCCAGAGTCCTTCCTGACACACAAAACTGGGGGAATGATCCTAATTAACGTCTTACAAAACTCATTCATAAAATGTGCAACATGATAATTGCAGCCTCTGCTCTGAAATGTCCTGATGACAAAGGTTCTGTGTACAGAAACTTCCAATCTGCAAACAAGTAGCTGGTTGGAAGGGCTGAGACAAACTTCACATAAAAATGACTGAGCCCCAGCACTACTGAAAAAATGGGATACTGCAACACTGCTTGAGGGAACTGCAGAAGAAGAAAAAAAATTCACCCATCCACCCCGACCCCCCCCCCAAAAAAAAAAAAAAACAAAAAAAAAAAAACCACCCACAAAACCAAAGTGAAACAAGGGAGAACAACCGAAAAGAGAGTGAATATTCTTCAGCAATCAAGAAGTATCCTCTCGTATTCCAGAGAATCACCTAAAACACTCTTTGGAAAGGTATATAAAAATGACATTTCCAAGCCTCATGTCCCACACACTCCTTGTGGGTCCTAATGGCTTTCCTAAAAAGCTGCAGGAAGTCAGAGGACTGATCTGTATGCCCTTTGATCACACCTGACTAACTGGAAATGATAATTACTCTCACTGCCTGGTTTATTTACAGAATCACAGAAGAGCCCAAGTTAGAAGATCATCTGGTCCAACCTCTTGCAGGGAAGAGAGCTTAGATGAGATTACCTGGCACCCTCTCCAGTTATACCCAGTGGGGACTCTTACCATATCCCTGGGGAGGTTGTTATATTGGTAGATTGTTTCCACTGCAGAAAACTTCTTTTTCACATCAAGATAAAAATTCATCTGGTACAACTTGCACCCATTACCCCTCAATCTATCTGTGTGACTTTGTGAAGAAAGAGATTCTATTCTCTGTAGCTGCCTTTTAAGTAGTCAAAACTGTGATGAGACGCCCCCTGAGCCTTCTCTTGTCCAACGTAAAAAGACCAAACTCCCTCAATGTTTCCTCACAGGGCAGGTTCTCCTATGGTTTGATCATCTTCATGGTCCTCCTGTGGACCTTCTATTCACATAACAGAAAGCGACCAGTTAGCCACCAAACACTAGATGATGTGCAGCCATGTTCTCGCCTGTCTTATCTTTTGAGCTCCTTGCCATCTTATTTGGGAAAACAACACTTAAGACTTTATGCAAAGCCTGTAAGGTACAGAAAACAAATACAACCCGAAGGACACGTTTAGGGAGTAAGGAACTGAGTCAAAGTACAAGTATCAGAAAGCAAACCAGTTCAACAAGTTTTGAGAAGAGTTCAGTATTCAATGTGAAGAGCTTACAAATTTTAAGCCATAAAGGGATAGGAGTGCAGAAAGCATCAACTCAGGACACACACAAGTCCCAGATGGCAGGGGCTACATGTCAGGAGTGTTCCAAATAACAAATAAATCAAAATAACCTGTATTAGAAGCTTCCAGAAGACAAAAGACACTCAGTGCCTCTAGACCAACTGAAAACAGCAATAACCTTAGAAAGCCTCACTGACCTTGCATTTAGTAGTTCAGGTATAGTGCACTTAAACAATAACAATTTTGAAGTGGAGAAAGTATATATAGGAAGTTGCTAATGTGAGCATAATTTATCATGGAAAGCAATACCATTCCTGCAAGCTTCCCAACAGTCTCCCATAGTAAGAGACTTAGAACCACACCTTCCTTTCTAAAGTAACATAAATACAGGGTCGTGTGACTCAGACTGCCATGTTTCCTCAGGTTAATTTTATAAATAGAAATGCCAACACTCTCCTAAAGGGATTAAAAATCAAGCTGGTTGCCACAGCTTCTTGAACAGAATGTTCTCAATGATGTCTCTACTGCAAATGAAGATTTGTGGATCACAGGCAATTAAACTGTGAGAGCACTTTAAATCCCAAGTGAGACCATTACACTGTGGAGTGCAGTCTCAGCCCCAGAAAAGTAGAGTGTGCATCCAAAGGCAGGATGGGGAGCCTGAAAAAGCAACACGGGGTAGTGTTTACCAGGATGAAAAGGTTTCTGGAAACACCTAGCCAGCCTTTGTACATGAGCTGCAAGAAGAAACTCATTCTTCTGCAAACTACTATCGCCCTGGGTTTTCCTGATTTCCTTTCAAAGAAATTTAGTTCTTCTTGAATAAAGTCCCAGGTTCTAGAAAAATGCAGATAACAGCCAAACAAAAGACAAAGAAAATATAACATGAGTTTATGAATTCTGAAGCATTATCCAAAAGATACTGTACAGCAAGTTAAACATTCAGATCATTCTCTTCCCCTAGCCTACATGGCTGTATTTCCTGAGCTGCTTCAACCCAATCTTCATAGAATCTCTGCGGTTGGAAGGGACCTCTTTACCCAGTCCAGCTCTTCACCACCCCCACAAGCAACCCTCTTCCCCATTCTGAGTGAGGCAAAACTTGTAAGCCTTAGATCATCACAACCAAAGACTCCTGAGAGCACACATTGCTACTCAAACCCTGAGCAACAGGGGTACATAATACCCTCCTAATAGCCTTATTGGGGGAAACAAAGAAAACAAACCACACCTACTTTGTTCAATATAAGAAAACCTAAAATGGAAGTAGAAGGGACATGAAATGGGATCATTTAATGCCTTACCAAAGGACATAGATACAGGCAGTGAGTTCTGTTTAAACATCCCAATAAAGTAAGATAAATAGCCTATAATTACATCATAGCTGTCTTAAGGCACTCATACCTGCTTCAACAGGTTCCTAAGTGGGTGTTAATATAACTATAAACCCAGGGCAATTACCATACAATAAGACTCCTCATGGTACAGCATTGCTTAACCATTTGCTAGGCCAGAGGACAAAGCCATGTTCCAGAAAACACTATGCAGTACCTTTTACAATTTTTACAATTAAAATTACTGTGAAAAGCTCACATAAGAATGAGAGATGATAATTTTTAAAAGGCTGCAACAAATGAAGGATTTCCAGATGAAAAAGAGGAAAGCACTTCTCTATTCTCACAGGGCTGAGGAGGGGGGATGCTGTACCTGGTTGATGGGCAACTTATACTGCCTTCACACATTAGGCATAGGACAATATGCCATCAATAGGCTTTCCACAGAAACCTTGAACCCCCTTTGGTTACTTTGTCAGTTTCAACTATGTTCCCTCCCTAATCCTTCAACCTGACTGCATAAGTAACTTCGGGAGTCTCCAATTTTACTGAAGGTATCTCAAATGAAAGTAGTAATTGCACCTTTCTAATGAGTCAGTCCCATTGTTATGAAATGCAGAACCTCCTCCTAGAAAGAAGACCCCTGAATACCTACATACAGCTACTACCATCAGCTGCAACTTGGAGCCAGGCCTTCCTTAAGAAGACACAGCAGTAGAAACCGAACATGGGGTATTTTCAGGCAGACAGTCTCTCAAGTAATGCTGCCTTCAAACTTCTTAATGAAGCACTGCTCCATTAGCAAGGCTTGGAAAACAAACATCAGTCATTTCAACTACCAACTTGACTCACAGCACAGCGTTATCAAGGATTGTGACAAGTTACACAAAGATGTCCTATTTTTCAATGGGCCAATTTTAACCAGAACTTGAGTTTAGACCCAGCAGAAACTTAACAGTGATCACTCAGCATCAATGAATGTGTGATGACACCGACATTTTGCTCTTGCATGGCTAACTTTGAGGCTGTGGGGAAAATGTAGAAAAGAAAGTCACTCGCCAAGCTGCAAACAGAACCTCAGTGCAAACTACTGAGCCTAGGAGTACTTGGCACAGAGCTCTTGACGGCAGACCAGAATCATTGGAGTCTTCTCTTTGTAAGCATGTCAGTGCCACAGCACTCCTTGCTTGCTTCTCGTGGCCCCTTATCAACTATGCTTCAGAAAGTTGTTACCTCCTTCTTCAAGAAGGCTAAATATTCTGTATTTCACCCTGAAGGAGCTGTAGAGGTGGACTGGAGGAGGATACAGCTTGATTCTCTGTCCAGGTATATATGATATTATCAACGCCGTCTGTATACCATACCAATGCATTTTAATTAGCAAAGTAAGTCTGCCTAAACCTGTGCTCTAACACATAGAGTACCCTGCACACAGACTGTCTTATATCTCTCCTTCTCACAACCATTAACAAGGAGGCTATTTGCCCAAAAAGAAGTTCTTCATAAACATCTTCAAGGTGTGATCTCCATATGCACACTCACATTGTGGGTAAAAATTCTTGAAATGAGGTGATGGTTTTTGTCTTTCAAAGTAATCCGGTGGGTGTTCATTCATCCACTGCCTGTTGCTATATCCATATGTAGACTGAAGTGCATCTTACACTCTTGACTTCTTCTAATCTCACAATACTCAAAATGAAATGGAAAAGGTGCAGTTTGAATGGATGTACTGAAAATGCTGCCAAGAACTTTAGAGTTGTTTTGGTTGCTTCTTCTCCTGACTTTTCATTTCCTAACATTTAAAATGGAGAATTTCAGGGGAGAAGGTGGGGGGTGATCTCTCCTTAGGATTTTACATTTCCCCCTAGTTACACCACATTCCCAAACGCAGGACAGAACTTATGAAACAGAGGGAAAGCCTATCAACCAAATGCCAGACAGGGGCAGGGACTTCCTGCAGTAACCAATGAAGATCATCTGTTAACCTGCAAGAACATTCCTTAAATAATATCAGAGCAACAGCTTCAAAAAACTGAAAAGGTCTAAGTCTGCCTTTTTTCTTTCTTCACTGAAAATTCTCATTCTTCTCAAGAACTTAATTAAAACATTCTTGAGCGTATTGTAGTACTGCAATAAATGAGAAAACAGAAGGTAATTTTAAAAGGTCTTTGAAAAGTGTTTGTAAAGTAACACACTCATTTCTTTCTTTCAACCACTAGCCACATAGTTTTGGACCTCACCCAGAAACTGACAGCCAGCACACAGGAGGCAAAGCTTGAAGCTGTAACTTCATTTGAAGTACACTGCAGTAATTCAGAAGAGAAACAGCATTCCTTGTGTTGCTTCAGACAGACAGCACACAACAAACAGAACCCAGCTTTGCTTCTCCATGTCGCTTTTAGCATTCTATACTAAGACAAGATAACCCCTGTATATCCAAGCAGGGCAACACTGCATAAGCACATTACATATTAAGCATACATGCAAAGAATTCATTTAGTTTTGAGAGAGTTCCTTTGTCAGTACTAGGTGGGCCTAGTTCAAGCCTTAATGTCCTCTCCAGACAGCATAGTCTAGGTGCCCTCACATGGCATCCTTATGTCTACAATGGTGTATTCAGTTTGCATAGTGAGGTTTTGGTAGCAGAAGGGTCTACAAGGGTGGCTTCCTGTGAGAAGATGCCAGAAGCTTCTCCCAAGTCAGACAGGGCCAGGTGCAGACAACTCCAAGGACATGCTGCTGCAGGCCCAAACTAAACCAATCACCAATAGTGGTAGGACCTCTGTGATAACATATTTAAGAAGGGGACACAACAGTAACTGGGAGAGAGAAGTAAGAACGTGAGCAAAATAACTTTGCAGACAACAAAGTTGTTGAAGAAGGAAGGAGAGAAGGTGCTCCAGGTGCTGCAAGAGATATTGCCCTGTGATCCATGGTCAAGACAGTGGTGACAAGTTGTTCCCTTGTAGCCCACAGAGGTTAATGGCAGTGCAGATCTACCTGCAGCTCGTGAAGGATCCTACTCCAGAGCAGAGGGGTGTGCCTGAAGGACACCATGATCTTGTGGACAGCCCATACTAGAGAGAGCTCTGGGCAGAATATGTGGCCTCATGGAGGGAAGCCCATGCTGGAGCAGGTTTTCTGGCACAACATGCAGCTCTGCAGGGGACCCACACTGGAGCACTCTGTTCATGAAGGACTGCACTCCATAGCAAGGACCCATGCTGGACCAGTTCACAAAGAGCATGGGAAGTGTGTGGGAAGAATCCAAGTTGGAGAAGCTCATGAAGAACTGTATCCTGTGGGAAGGACCCCGTACTGGAGCGGAAAAAGAGGCTGAGAAGTGGAAGGGAGTGTACAATGAATTAACTGCAACCCCCATTCCCTGTCCCCCTGCACCATTCAGGGGGAGGAAATAGAGAAGTTGGGAGTGAAGCTGAACCTAGGGAAGAAGGGAAGGATGACAGGAAGGCGATTTCAGATTTGTTCTTATTTGTCATTATCCTACTCTGATTTGACTGAGAGTAAATCAATTTTCCCAAGTCTGTTTGATCTGTGACAGTAATTGCTGAGTGATCTCTACCTGTCCTTACCTCGACTTGTGAGTCTTTTGTGTTACTGTCTCTCCCTCTGTCCAGTTGAGGAGAGGAGTGAGAGAGCGGCTTGGTGGGCATCTGGTGGCCAGCCAAGGTCAGCCCATGTCAACAAGGAAAGAGTCCTCTGTGAAACCCCTTCCATCCACTAGACATCTAAAGTGGTCCTCTAGAGCAGCCAGACAAGCAAATTATTATATACTGTGGTACACAGAAACTTCAGTCGTGCACAAGCCATTCATTATGCTCCAGCACTTTATGCTCCAAGCCATCCCTTGCCCCAGACAGCCCACAACATGCCATAAAACATGCAACACAACAAAAACCAAAAGTGAGCACTAGACCCAAAAAAAAAAAAAATCATACTCCAAAAAGAGAAAAAAGAAAAGAACAGAAAAGAAAAAACCCCAACCTACCTGGGCACTCTCAAATCCTGTGAAGGATGGTAGGCACTGCTGCAGAAGGCATTAAACAGAGGAAAAGGCAGAAGCTCTACACCAGCTCAGGGTAAAAGAAATCATCTTCAGGAAGGACCTTATTTGAGCAAGATACGGAACAGGAAATGATCAAAGCTACTGTCCTTGGCCAAGTTACATACGACAAAGTTAAGCAGCACGCAGTGAACACATCAACAGGCTTGAATTTGCTGTACTGGAAAAAGAAGACTAGAGAGGGGAAGCCAAAGAGAAAACAGCCATGTGACCAGAGTAATGAACTATTACAGAAAGTAAGAACAGGCATAACTGTCTAGGCACAGATGACAAATTTTAAACTGTACGGAGGAAAAAAGTGACACTATCAGGCCACACCTACAAAAGATAAATCTCTTTCTCTGACTGCAGCAACAGTCACCACCTGCCATGCCACACGTGCCTCAGCAAGCCAATTCAAGCCCAGCTGTGCGACAGAGAATGTCCCCACCCTCCATTCCAAGGAAAAACGAAAAAAAAACAGACTACTTTTGCCAGGTCAGCAAAATGGTTATTAGAGAATATTTCACCACTCTTAACCAGCTACCAATAGAGTGTTTGCAAGAGGAGGAGTCTCAGCCAGACAAAGATAATAAGAAACAACAGCTAGAAACTGAAGAAGAAAAAAAACTCTTCTTGGAGAAAACACACAAATTTAAATCCATTAGAACAATCAGGCTTGATGTGGCCCTGGGCAGCCTATCAAGTTGGAGGTATTCCTGCTCATGGCAGGGGGCTTGGACAAGATGACTTTTGAGGGTCTCTTCCGACCTGATGCAATCTGTGAATCCGCCTTGATATTGCCTGACCTCTCAATACCTGGAGTCTCAAAAACAAACAAGTTGGATACCTTTGTGGTCTAACTTCATCAAATGTGCTAATGCAAAAGTCCAAAGGTCATATAAAGTAAAGGTGCTTAGTCTGAGTTTTAAAAACAACAACAAAAGAGTCACAGCATGTATTGCTGACATACAGGGGTTTTCAATACTTTACAGAAGTGCCTGTGGAAAGTTCCTCCTCCTTTCAATAGTTTGGAAGCCAAGTGAAAGTAAAAATAACAGTTTTGAGCACAAGAGATAAATGGAAAATTGGCACCCAAACTACCAATGCCAGAATTAAAAACTGCAGCAGCACGGACCCAGAAATGGTCATATTCACAGATTGCACTGGGTTGGAAGGGACCCTCAAAGGTCATCCTGTCCAACCCCACTGCAGTCAGCAGCAACATCTCCAACTAAATCAGGCTGCCCAGGGCCACATCAAGTCTCCAGAGATGGGGCCTCAACCACATCCCCAGGCAACCTGTTCCAGGATTTTACCACTGTCATTGTAAAGAGCTTCCTCCTAATGTCCAACCTAAATTTACCCTGCTCCATTTTCAAATCACTGCCCCTTGTCCTATCACTGCAAGCCCTTCCTGTAGCTTCCTTTCAGATACTGAAATATATCCTTCAGTTTCTGGCAGTTAAGTAGCTAGATCCACAATTCCTACAACTTTCATAGAATCAGTCAGGGTTGGAAGGGACCACAAGGGTCATCTAGTTCCAACCCCCCTGCCATGGGCAGGGACACCTCACACTAGATCAGCCTGGCCAGAGTCTCATCCAGCCTGGTCTTAAATACCTCCAGGGACAGGGCCTCAACCACGTCCCTGGACAACCCATTCCAGGGCTTCACCACTCTCACGGTGAAGAACTTCTTCCTCACGTCCAGGCTGAATCTCCCCACCTCCAGCTTCATTCCATTCCCCCTAGTCCTATCACTGCCTGATAGCCTAAGAAGTCCCTCCCCAGCCTTCTTGTAGCCCCGTTCTGATACTGGAAGGCCACAATAAGGTCAACTCGGAGCCTTCTTTTCTCCAGATTGAACAGCCCCAACTCTTTCAGTCTGTCCTCATAGGAGAGGTGCTCCAGCCCTCCAATCATCCTCGTGGCCCTTCTCTGGACACCTTCCAGCATCTCTGTATTTTGAAAAGCAAGGACCTGTAATGTAAGGCACTTGTCCCTCTGTTGAAAAGGACTTTCATTTTAGTGAAGAGCAGTTTGTTTCAAAGGATTTCTCCCATGCAGTAAATGTTATCATCTTCCTCAAGCAATAGAGGTTGCAATAATTTCTTACTCATGTGGCTGCTGCAACAGGAACATTTAGCAAGAATCTGGCTGATGGCAGAAAAACTGCAAGGAAAAAGAGGGCAGAAGCCTCACTCAAGCTGAGTTTCAGTGATCAGTCTAAATGCCAATCAGAAGCTGGAAGCAAGCCAGTGAACGCTGCTAAGACATTCAGAATACCAAACATTCCTCTGAGAACAAAACCTCAAGTAAGAAAAATTTTTCCCTTTCCCTAACTCCCCAGCAGGTTTGTTCACCCTCTGGGTTGCTATCTGCATAATTACCATCAGCTTTCCCCCATCTTGCCTACCATCCTGCACTTGACACTCAGAATTTCAGACATTACCATCTTTTGCCTGACAACTCATCCTACAGAGAAAAAAGCTCACAAAAGCAGACTGAGGGACACCAGCATATTCCAGACAGCAGGTGTCCCAGCTGGAGGAAGGCATCAACAATACTTATTTAGAATTCCACTCTTCAAAGAACACATTCAAATCCAGAGCAGGGGGAGGAAGGTGGAAAGGCAAGCTGGCTTCCGCAGTCGAGTCACAATCAACATCCTGGGAAACAATATCAAGAGACACAGCAACCAAGATCAGTCCCTTGAAGCCCCCAAAGCAGCAAAATTTGCAATCACACCTGTAAACACACAGGGCTTTGCTCAAATCAGTATGACATATTAAGTCAGGTACCTTTACAACTATTAATATTTTATTGAGCAAGATCGGTTTCCTAAAGCACAGAGTGACTGTCCACTGCTTTATAGATCTCTCCTGCATCCAGTTCTGGTGTCCCCATCATAAGAAGGGCACAGAGCTGTTGGACCGAGTCCAGAGGATGGCCACAAAGATGATCCAAGGGCTGGAGCACCTCTGCTCTGAGCATAAGCTGAGGGAGCTCGGGTTGTACAGCCTAGAGAAGAGAAGACTCCAGAAGGATCTTATAGCTGCCTTCCAATACCTGAAGAGATTCTGCAGGAAGGCTGAAGAGGGACTTTTCATAAGAATGTCTAGCCACAGAACATGGGGTAGGGTTTTAAGCTGAAGGAGAATAGGTTTAGACTGGATCTTAGGAAGAATTTCTTCAGTAGAAGGGTGGTGGGACGCTGGAACAGGTTGCCCAGGGAGGTTGTGGATGCCTCCTCCTTGCAGCCTGCTCAAGGCCAGGCTGGATGAGGCCTTGAGCAGCACAGTCTAGTTGTGAGGCATCGCTGCCCATAGCAGGGAGATTGGACTTAGATGATCTCTGTGGACCTTTCCACCCAAAGTGATTCTGTGATTCTCTAGGTCTCCATCAAAGGCAGCATTCTTAATGTCAAACTTCAATTCAAATAGATTTGAGAAATCCAACAAGCTAAATAGAAATGTAAAGCTTTGTCACCTGCCCCAGAAAAGCAAAAGCTGATGCATTGAACTTCAACCTAAAGCCAGTGTCTAGTGAACCTGCAAGGTGGCAAACAAGAAGGAAATGTAGTTACACCCTTGTACCACCAACACAGCAAAATATGCCAGACTTTAGAGAAGGGGGAAGCTGATTTGACATAAAAACAAAACAGGTTTCATTCAGTCTCATACTCAGAAGCACCAGAAAGTGATGTGGTGCCCAAGAAGTCTGTCCAGCAATCAAGCAACCAAGGAGAAGGCTATTCAAGCTGTTCACTTAGCAGTGGGCTACTCACCTAGCACAAACATCAGTAAGTCCAGGATCTGTTGCCCTGACATGGAGAGCAATGGACACCAGTTGTCAAGTTCTCCTAACATCTCCTGGGCTCTTCCACAGTTGGAAACCACATGCAGATGTTACAAGTTACAGATAGGCCTTCTCATACCCTTCTGACAACTACTTCTGTCCTGTGCCACCTCCATGACTCATCAGGATTTGTTTGCTGTGCTTTGCCTGCAAAGAGCATCCTCATGAAAGAGAACACAAACATGTTGGGGTCTTGAGAACTAGCTGCTAATCCAGGCATTTTTAAACACAGGTCATTCCAACAGACTTTCCTGTTTCACATGCTGCCTCCACTTCTAGATGCTTCCGTTCACAGCCTTTTAGCCATTCCACTGCAATTCCCTACAGGAGTGCCAAGCAAAACATGCATGACTGTAGAGCATCACAGCAGCTAAAAAAGCGTCTGGAACAGGAGGATAGCACTTTTTTTCCCTTCCAACCCTAAGCCACCTGAAAGAAAGTACAAAGGTATGGTTTAAAGGGTTTTGTGCACTGCAGGTGACTGCCAACACCACAGGTATGGCATTTTTGGGACAACTACTATTCTTTTTATTGAAAGGAGAGATCTCATACTTCAGCAGATTACTGCCTCTACACATGAATCTCAAACATTTTTAGTTCAGTTAGTATTGCAGACTTGGAACACTGTAGTACTGCAGCCAGTTCTGGTGTCCCCAGCATAACAGGGACATCAAACTGGTGGAGCACGTCCAGAGGAGGGACACAAAGATGGTAAGAGGGCTAAAGCACCTTTCCTATGGGGAGAGAGTTAGAGTTGTTCAACCTGGAGAAGAGAAGGCCGTGGGGAGACCTTAGAGCAGCCTTCCAGTATGTGAAAGAGGCTGCAGGAGAGCCGGGAAGGGATTTTTCACAAGGGCCTGTAGTGATAGAATGAGAAGGAATGGATTTAAATTGGAAGTGGGGAGATTTAGACTGGAAGTTAGAAAGAAATTCTTTAGAATGAAGGTGGTAAGACACTGTCCAGGGAAGTTGTGGATACCCCCTCCTTGGAGGTGTTATAGGCCAGGCTGGATGGGGCCTTGAGCAACCTGGTCTAGTGGGAGGTGTCCCTGCCCATGGCAAGGGGGATGGAACTAGCTGATCGATAAGGTCCCTTCCAAACCAAACCATTCTATGAATCTCTGAATGCATTCCCACAGCGGATCAGAAGAGAAAACTTGCAGACAGCCTCAGCTCTTCATCCAACTCACCAGAACAAGGGCATTAAGACAGCTGGGCAAAACACCTGAAGAAAAACTTCTCTGAAATAACTGATTCCACCAATTCCAAATAAATCAAGAAACCACCCAAGAAGATTAAAGAAGATCTCTCAGAGAGGTAACAAAGTAAAATAAATGTATACCTCAATCACCTCAGAGGTGTCCTCTTCTAGAGAGGACTGTGTTTCAGTGAAGTCTGTACAGGAAAAAACATGACTTCCCAAATGAAGAGCTAGGAAAACGAGCGCTGCCCACAGCTAAATTGTCTCAGAACATTCTCATTACTCAGAGACATTTTTAGTTCAAAGATATCAAAAATAAGAGGATTAGTGAATAACATAGTCCGAATTTTTCTTAATGACTGATGCACCACCCCTGGCAACATGCAGCTGAACCAGAGGATTAGTCTTGAAAAGCCTTCAGATGAGTACCAAGCATGTAAGTGTAAGGAACTTAATCATCACATATGCAAAAATACTTTTCAGGGCAACCTGAGCCATAGTGTTGCCAAAGCTAACTGCCTTGATGGCTTGCCATTAGAAACTAGACTTAAACACCTGGAAGATACAGCATCACTACAGTTATCATACCTAAAAATGACATTGATTTCTTGCAAGTAGGAGTTACAAGAAGCACTCCAGAGTGCCTGACAGACAAGAATTGTTATGTGGCAGCTACTCACTTTGGTTATTTTAGGCTGCTATTTTCCTGCATTACGTAGAATATTCCTTCAGAAACCACTGTCTAAAGAGCAAACCCTTGGTCTCCTAAGTGAATTCTGTGCAAACAGCCATTTCTCTCCTCCTCACTTGCCTTTCATTACTGTTTCCAGTGAGTCATATTAAAAGCATTCAGAATGAGGCAAAGATGGTGGTACTCCTCTACTGTCTGCCCCCCCACACCTCTCTCCACCCACTTCTCAGAAAAATATAGTTCTCATGTGCATTCCAAGACAATTCCAGTCCAGACAGCCTCTCCCTGCCAGCTGCATGAGGTCATCAACAAACCAGTACAGGAACTGCAGAGAAGTATCTCCTCAAGTCCAAACAGGAGCTGTTAAGAAACGTCAGATGAAGTGGTGAGAGCTGAACAGCAGCTACTTCAACTTACAACCACTGATAATAAAATATGATCTATGAATATTCATGGGTTACAATCTAACATGGGACTTGCAAAATAGCTAACAAAAGAAGGAAAAAAAAAAAAAGACAAGTACTCCATGACCCAATTTAAAAGTGGGAACAAAATGGAAATATAAGAAAATAAAGAAAAAGTCTTGATTAGCTTGAAATAAACGTAGGAATTCTGTTTATGCCACATGAAAGTAAGTTCTGGTATGTCAATCAGCGACCTTCTGACCCACTCACCTGATCTAGAGGGGTCACTTTTGCTGGAAATTATATGAGTTATTTTTAGACAAATGCAAGTTCCTGTAATTGTATGACTTGAATTACACATGAAGCTACCAGGACTCCTCAGATGCAAACATGTTTTTTTACAAATGGGTTTATTTCTCTCTTGACTCTGCCACTGTAAAAATTCCATTATACTTCAATATTACAAGTGGTTAAAAAATGAAGACAAGAGGTCTCATTCTACAGTTAGGTAACAAAAACAAAGTGTCTCCAAAAAAGTTATACATTCAAAATGAAACATGGGCAAACCAGTCAGACATCATTCAAAAGTCTGACTTTCTCCCATCTAAGTCTTCTAGCATGCAATACTGACCAGCAGCTATCAATTGGGAGAACATTATGATGTGATGGATAAAATACAGAATCACAGAATAGTTTCGGTTGGAAAAGGCCTCTTAAGAGCATTGAGACGAACCATCAACCTGACACCAGCATGGCCATTAAGCCATGTCCCAAAGTGCCATGTCCATATGCTTCTTGAACACCTCCAGGGATGGTGACTCCATCACCTCCCTTGGCAGCCTGTTCCAATGCCTGACCACTCTTGCAGCAAAGACATTTTTCCTAATACCCAACCTAAAACTCCCCCGGCACAATTTCAGGC
This sequence comes from Picus viridis, assembly GCA_033816785.1. Lineage (NCBI taxonomy): Eukaryota > Metazoa > Chordata > Aves > Piciformes > Picidae > Picus > Picus viridis. The sequence continues at coordinate 14,108,968 of CM066590.1, forward strand.
CATTTCCTCTCATTCTATCACCTGAAGGAGAAAAAAAAACAACTTCTACCTCAATCCAGTGTCCTTTCAGGGAGTTGTAGAGTGCACTGAGGTCTCCCCTCAGCCTCCTCTTCTCCACAGTGAATAATCCCAAGTCCCTCAGCTGCTCCTCACCAGACCTGTTCTCCAGACCTTTCAACTTTGTTGCCCTTCTCTGGACACACAGAGTGCCTTGATGTCCTTCTTGGAGAGAGAGGCCCAAAACTGAACCTAGGATTTGAGGTGTGGCCTCACCAGTGCCATGTACAGGGACACAATCACTTCCCTGCTCTTGCTGACCACACCATTGCTGATCCAGGCCAAGATGCCAGTGGCCTTCTTGGCCAGCTGAGCACCCTGCTAGCTCATCTTCAGCTGGCTGTCAACCAGCAGCCCAGGTCTTTCTCTGCCATGCAGTTTCCAGCCACTCTGTCCTCAGCCTGGAGCCTTCGTGAGGTGGTTGTGGCTCAAAGGCTAATCCCAGCACTCGGCTTTGTTAAACCTCATACAACTGACCTCAGCCCATCAATCCAGCCTGGCCAGATTTCTTTGCAGAGCCTCCCTACCCTCAAGCAGACCAACACTCCCACCCAGTTCCCTCATCCAGATCATTGATAATGAGAACTGAGCCCTGGAAAACACCACTTGTGACCAGCCACCAAGTGGAGTTAACTCCACTCACCAGCACTCTCTGGGCCCAGCCATCATCCAGTTCTTGCATATAGATGCAGTCTCTGTGTATTAGAAGATGAATGCAAATAGAGCTATCTTGAAAAGCTAAAATAAACCCCATCCTACAAAGCCAGGTTTGCCTAAGTCTGGGGAAAAATAAATCAATAAAAAGGGGGGAAAATAGTTCAGCAATAAACCCCAACAATACTCCCTCTTTATTTGAGGGACCCCAAAGTTATATTACAATTCTTGCAGTTTAAGATTTACGATAAAGTAAGGGAAAAAATAAAATCCAATTAAAATCTTCAACTACAGCCCTGGTTCATACCATCCTCCAAAGGTATTGTGCTAACTCTGCAGCTTTGAAAACCATAGGAAACTTGCCTCCATTTAATTTGCAGATTACTTTAAGCAGGGTTTAATGTATTCTGCACACAAGTTGCTCATCTGAGGCATGCTGAGAACTGTACAAAAGTAAATAAGAAAGCCTAATCTTGCTTTTCTCAAACTACCTTACTGGTACCCAGCTCTCTATGGCAGCCCTATACTTAGCAGAAGCTTGCAAGGCACATTTTAACTGAGCTACCCCAAATTTTCCCATTTCAAGTTAATGAGAGAATGGAATCAACACAATTTATCACCTCTCAGAAAGATGTGATTTGCAATGAAGTCTCTTGAGATTAATTCTGTGTAAAAAAGCAACTATCACATTTCCTTCACAAACGTATTTAAGCTTTAGTGTAGTATTTTAAATAGCCTATCTTTAACAAGAGCTTATTCAACAAGTGCTATCTCTATGAGGGCCTAACTGCATGGATAGATGAAGGGAGGGCAGTGGAGGTTGTCTACCTTTACTTCAGCAAGGCTTTCAAAACTATGTCCCAGAGCATGCTCATAGGCAAGCTTTGGAAGTGCAAGTTAGATGAATGGACAGCGGGGTGGATTGAGAACTGTCTGAAAGATAAAGCACAGAGGGTTGTGTTTAGTGGCACAGCTGCAAGTCTGTAACAAGTGGCTGTTCCCCAAGGGCGATCCAATCCTGTTCAATATATTCATCAATGACCTGGATAAAGTGGACCCTCAACGAGTTTGCTGATGACACAAAATTGGGAGGGGTGGCTGACACCCCATCAGGCTGTGGTGCCATTCAACCAGACCTGAACACGCTGGAGAGCTGGGCAGAAGTGAAGCTCATGAAGTTCAACAAGGACAAGTCAGGGTCCTACACCTGGGAAGGAATAACCCCCTGCACCAGTACAGGTGAGGGGCTTACCTGCTGGAAAGCAGCTCTGTGGAAAAAGACCTGGGAGTCCTGGTGGACAACAGAATGACCATGAGCCCTTGTGCCCAAGAAGGCCAGTGACATCCTGGGGTGCATCAAGGAGAGTGTAGCCTCAAAGGACTATTTACAAAAAGACCGCTCAGTGAGGGGAAAAAAGTAATCTTGGGAGCAGACTATGAACTCAAGCTTTTCTGCTCTCACTTGTGTATCTTAATTATTAAGCTAAGGAATCTGTTCCCCTCCTGGTTGTTTAATCTTTAACTCTTAGACAAAGTGGTATGGCTTCAACTATAAGAGTCAGGAATTCCCACTCACATATGTATGAACAGCCTGCAGGCCACTCAACAAACATGGGCTGAGGGTTGGAAAAGAGATATCTGAAGCTCTTCAAGTAGACCTTCCACTTAACAAGTGCTCTGACTGACAATGTGGATACCAGGAAGACTCCAACACCACTACTTGCATTTTGAGTGACACAGCTCTTGCTTCATTCTTCACAGAACGTGTTAGCAGCCACTGGGGATTACTTGAAACATCTAAAGGCTCACCCTGAGACAAAACAGTGCAAACATCTTGTTTCTGGCAAGGTGCAGCAAAATCAAATGCCCAGTTACTCAGCCTCATGAATACCAATGCAACACTCAAAGATGGATATAAATGGCCAAGAAACTAAAGTCAAAGATGATTCATCTGAAGAGTAAGTTACCATGATTAAGCAGGAGGTTAATGAAAATATTAAAGCTTTTGCTGTGTTTGGTGGTTTTGCCTGGTATTTTTTTGCAGACATAGGCATGGGATGGAAGACTTCACAAGCACCTAGGACAGAGTTCACTTGGAGGCCAATGACAGAAGGAGTCCACATGTGATGCACCTGGGGCTCCTTCAAACACAGCCAATGGTTATAGTGCCCTGTCACCCAGAATTTGCTCATAAAGATTTTAGGATTCAAAGTGAAGGAATTATTTTGATTTATAATCAGATCTTTCTTACTGCTTCAAACCTCATCCAAACCTGTACAGACAGAAAAGATTAATCATATACTAGTAACTAGGCAGCCTATAGTAGTGACAACTGTTACAAAGACAATAGCATAAGCTGAGCGCTCCCTGCCCCTTTCAACATATACTATAGACACTTGGCAATGCAACATAAACTACTGAAATCCTGGTATGAAGTCCTTCATTATACCCTGCAAGCAGTGACCTTGTTCAAACTCAGCATTTCCTGCCCAGTAAAATCATTACAGCAGAACATACCTGCCTTGCTGAGGAAGACTTACATAGATTTATCTGAAATTCATCACCCAGCTAGTGGAAATTAAAGCTTTCTAGCTTTTCATCCATGTAGTCAGTTGGAATACCAAGGAAAACTGAAGTATTCAGTAAGCCATGGCAAAACGTGCTTTTGACTATTTAGAACATGCCTTTATGAGTGCTCCATGGCTTTCTACTGCTCTAGAAATCATTTTCTGTAGTGTACATACTGGCTAGATTGCCTAGATCCTTGTGGGAACAAGGAAATTCTAAGTTCACAATACATTTCCTAACTAGTTACAAAACGCACACAATCCATTTCCTGACTAATTACAAAATGCAAACTGAAACACTGGTCTTACTTCCCAAAGTGTTGGGGCAGGGGAACCACCAATACAAACATTACCTCACCTCTTTTATAAGAGAATCGGAACACACTGGGTCGGAAGGGACCTCTAGAGGTCATCTATTCCAAGATCCTCCTGTATTAAGCAGGAACACCTTCAGCTAGATCAGGTTGCTCAGAGTCCCATCAAGCCTCACTTTGAATGTTTCCAGGGACGGGACATCCACCACCTCCCTGGGCAATCTGTTGCAGTGTCTCACCACCCCCAGAGTAAAGAACTTCTTCCTAATGTCCAATCTAAATCTGCCCTTCTCTAGTTTAAAACCATTGCCCCTTGTCCTAGTGCCGCAAGTCCTTGTAAAAAGTCCCTCCCCAGCTTTCTTGTAGCCCCCTCCAGGTAGGGGAAGGCCACTATAAGGTCTCCTCAGAGCCTTCTCCTCCCTAGGCTGAACAACCCCAACTCTCTCAGCCTGTCTTCATAGGAGAGGTGCTCCAGCCCTCTGACCATTTCTACTTTAACCTTGTTCTTGAAAAACCTACCTTTGGTCTCAATCTCATCTTCAAAAAACATTTCACATTTCAAGTCAATTTATACAAAGTCATGAAAAGACCCAGCTGTCATGAAGGGAGGCAGTACACAAACTGGTCTGTCTCCTTGCTATTTTCTCCATGTACAGCAAAAAGGATTGAATATTTGCAAAAATATTTTTAAAATACCAACAGTAAGATTTCATGCATTCATTTTTAATATTGTCTCTTTTTCCTTGAATGGCAGAAATACAGCATCCACTGTGTCTGATCATACTTTCATTAATTCTCTGAATGAAGACAAACAGCATGCCTACACGCTTATTCAACTTGAAGAAAACACAAAAGCTCTGCACATGCTGAGGGACAGGAATAGGATTAAAATTGTTTCAAGATATTAAAGATCAAGAAAAAACAAATTTGGCAGGACCAAGTGAAAGGAAGATATGATAGCCTTCATAAACACAGGACAAAGAACAACTTTCAGCAGAACACCTTCAAGGAAAAAAAGTGGGAACTCAGCAAAATTCTACTATGTTATGAAAATGTAGATACTTGCACACCTATCGGGCTACACAAAATAAACCTTGTGCTCTTAAAGGATGCCTGTCAATGCCTCTGTTGGAAAACTTTCCTCTGTTTTCCCAGTGCACTTTCAGAAAGACACAGAGTGAGCAGAGAGAAGTCAGAACAATCCAGAGAAAAGTACTACAGATATGTTAACTAGGACCCACTGTGAAATATGCAAGCAATGACTTTTCAGTTAAGAGGAAGAGAATAACCCATTCTTCATGCCCACTGGTAAGTGGCAAGGTAAAATTACACACAAATACATACACAATTCAGATAACAGGGTGCACCCAGTTCAGTGCTGGGAATACTGGAGCACTAGAGCTACAGAGTGCTTCTCACAAAAGGTCTTTAAGAACATGTTAGATAAGCACATCGGGGGTCAGCCGGTTTGGGGTTATGTTTCTTTGGTTTTTATGTTTGTCTGTTTTTCTGTTTGTTTGTTTCGTTGGTTTTTTTTAATAATTCTATACAATCACTAAGAAACACATGCAAGAGGTAAGATGCATCCAAATTATTCTCCTTGCAAAGTATCACAACATCTTATAAAGCACCAGCAATTTCCAAACCACTTATTTTTACCTCTTTGCTTCCTCCAGATGACAAAGATATTCATAGGCTACGTTCTGGCGTCGTCTTTCATCCATTTCCTCTGCTGTTAATCTCTCATTATCCAAGACAGCTGCAAATAGTGAAAACACATTCTCAGGTACTTTATGATTGAACAGGTACATCAAAAATCAGACCCAACCTTTTCCACAAAAGCTCCTCATGGGTTTTGCTTCAGAAAAATGAAGGACCAAATACACCTGTTCTTTACAAGCAACAACAAATAAATTCCTTATCCTTCCTTCCTTATCATATAAACTTGTCACCTCCCCTCTGGTTTCTCAATCTGATTGTGATCTAGCTTCTTCAATCTCCCAAATTCTCAGAAACATTCCTTAATTTTCCTGTTTTCTTCCAGCTTTGCCTTGCTCTTCCTCAACAACACACCAGTGACCACATGTTCCTCCATCTATCCTTCAACTGCAATAGGCAAGGACAACATATGTCATATAATCCCTTCTTCACCTTTATAGTCCATCTCTAAAAAAATACAGAAATGTTACACTACACACAATCCTCATCTGGAAGGGAATAATTTAGATTCCCAACCGGAATGTCAGCTTTGGATCAAACTGAGGACCTAGGTATATTAGGGTACATGCCTAAATACTCCAAATTCTGTGTTTAAAGCCTTGATGATAAAGCTTGTTCTTTCCACTCTTGAAGCTACATAGCTCATCCATGCTCTCATGTTAAAAAAAATTAAAAATCCAGAACTGTTTAGGGTTTATGGACTAACCTGACAAATAGGAAATCTCGTACCATTATTAATCAAAGGTTATCTTACACCTACAATGCCTTTAGCAAATACATGGAAGTGAGGAGGTATCACCTACAGCACTTGGGATCAAACAAGATCTTACTTCAAACTGCAAAAGGTCTCTCAGGAAACAGCGTGGAGTACTACAAACGCATCTTTCTGATTACACGAACCCCACCCAAAGTTGCAAGAGTTGAAAACTGTCCCAAACCACAGGGTGACGCATACCAGCAAAAATTGCCTCGTCTCCTGATTCCCCAGCTCAATCCTTCCTTCTTACTTCAAGCCGAGTGTCGAGCACACACCCGCTCCGGCAGCACTCCACCTGCCGTCACCTCTGCCCGCCCTGGCCCTGCGCCCCCGGGCAGCATCGCATGGGCTGACTGGGTGTCGCTCGTCCCCCATCCGCAGCACCGCCTTCTTGCTCGCCTTTGCTCATTTTTGATGAGATACTGTAGCAAAAGCCAGTACGTATCTCGAACACCTTGAACTAAAGCCTCTCTCTCCACAGCAAGAGTCTGACGAGGAGGCGGAGGTGTCCGATCGGAACGTGCGCTTTCCCAAGTAAGTCAGGTGTCGCCGAAATACGCGGGAAGGCAGAAGGCCGTCCTGTCTCCTGCCGGGACGCTCCCGCTGCCGGGCGCCCCCGCCCCGCGCTCCCCGTGCCCGCGGCGGACATCTTGGGCGAGGCACGGAGCCCGCCCACGGGAGGCGACGGCGGGAGACGCGGAGGACACCCCTACGCTGCCCATCCACCGCCTTCTCCCAGCACTCCAACACCTGGAGAGGGGCGTCAAGCATGGGCGGGCTCCCGCGCCCCACGCCACCCAGCCTGCCTGAGGCACGGCGGGCCGCGCCACGGGGCCCGTGCAGAGATCTGGCAGAACCCACAGCGCCCGCGGGTCAGTACCAGGGCCAAGGGCCCGCGGCTTCCCCGCACCGGCGGCGCTCCAGCTTCCACTCCCAGCACTAGCTCCTGGAAGGGACGGGCAGCGCCGGCCGGGCAGGGCGTCGCAGGGCTGGGCGTTGCTTGGCGGCCGCGCGGATCCCTGGAGCCCGGGCTCCCCGGTACTCACAGCCATAGTGGGGCCGGGACATGGCCAGTCCGTCCATCTCCTCCGCCGCCATGGCGCTACGCTGGGCCAGGGCCGGCCGGGAGCTGGGCGCGGCTGTTCCTCTTCCTGCCGCACCGGGTGTGGCGGGGGAGGAGCCGCCGTTCCACGCTCGTCCCCTCTCCCGCTGCGGCCGCACCCTGGCCGCCTCCGCTACCTTCGTTCTCCGCCGAAGCGGGCCGACAGCTTGCCCTGTCCCGCCAGCGAGGTGGCGCCGGCTGGCCTCAGCGCCCAGCCTAGCGCAGCCCGTCTAAGTGCCTAGCTCGGCACTTAGATCTGACGGACCCGCACAGGTCCCAGTGTCCCGCCCCAGGCCCTGCCTTGTGCCTCCCCGGGCTCCCTGTCGCAGGACCCTCGCCCTGTCTCTGTCTCACCTGTAGCCCTGAGCTTCCTGTTAACTCCATGTATAACACTCAGGTAAGCTCGGACCTAACCTCTGTCAGGCCTGTTACGTGGGACGCAGCTCAAGTCAACCACTCTACACCAACCTTCTCACCCCTGACAGTCTCCGTGTACTGCCCAACCATGCCAGCTCTCGATCAGATCGGTAAAGACAGATCAGTTCATCCGTGCATACATTTTTTAAAGGTCCCTATGAAAGGGAGATGAAGTGAAAGCTGGTGGTGTTGATTATAAGGGCTGCATGTCACAGATCATCAGTTACATAACTAACTACATAGGTGAATGCCAGACACACATTACAAAACAAAAGGGCTCAGAACAGTTGTAAGTCTAATTATTAATATCTATTTGCATTACTTCACATGTGGTCATTTTACAGTTACAGAATGAGAAGAAAATTAAAATAATGTTTATATATAGATTGCAGAGTGCAGATCTGCTTGAGTTCTCCTTAGAAACGCCACATTTTCTGCACAGCCCTACAATCCTCCCTCACAAAAATCTCATAAACTCTTTCCTCTAAGACCCAATCTGATAGGGAAAATAAAACATTATTATCACACATCATCAAAGAATCTGGCTGAACCTCTTCAAGGTTATATTTCAGTGGTTCCCCTAATAGCACTCTTCATTTATGGTTCCTGATCTTTGTTACCATCTCTGCTAAATGTTGTTTGTTAAGGTTTGTCTGTGTCTTTAATTCATCTCCTCTCCTGTTTCTTTTCTTGTCTTGAGCTCCAAAATTCGTTCCTTTATTTAAACCATTATTATCTAGGGTTTTGCAGGTATTTATTGGCTAATTCCTTTATGAGAAGGATTACTTCTATGTATAATGTTTATGATTTAGAACACTTGAAGTCTCTGAAGCTATGATTCTATAGTCACTTAAAGGCAACTTAGCCACAGGCTATCACTGAAACATAAGAAATCTCTAACCTCTTTAAATCCTCCTCCAAATAAGGACAGTATGTACAGTTACCACACCTGCCTTTCCGAAGTATTACAGTCTTGCAAGCCAAAATATTGGGAAATAGCATATTCAAAAAACCTTCCAGAGAATCAGTATTCACATGTATCCTCATTTCTGGCAAAACAAAGTCTGAAGATGGAGTAGGATCTGCTTTAGGTCCCATTTAGCACTAAGAATTTCAAGCTTTGTCTTACTCTCTATATAGCATACATGAAACTCACAGACAGCTGGAGTAACACACATCTATTGCCACTCTACATCTTAGCATCCTTCATTCTGATATCCATCTCATCCTTATATTTTTTTTTCCTGAAGAGTATATTTCAACACTACACTTCAATCACGTGCCTTTCCCTTTAGAATGCATTTACCCTGTGTAAGTTCAACTCATATCTTCTATGTCTGTAATAACATTTAGATTCTTGTTAATTATCACTGTCTTCTGTTTACCAGGTTTAACTCCATGTTCTGTGCCTACATGGTCAGAAAACCCTCTAGGAATTCAGAAGGGGCTGTCTCAGTTAATTAAGTATTTTACATATACACACATATACATATCTATATATATACATATATAAATATATATACAAATGTATGTATACACACATATACATATGTGTGGGTGTATATACATCCAAAAAAGACTCCTACTCCTCATGTACTTGATTACTCTTTTGCATATGGTTGCACGTTAGGCTCTGGATTGCCAACAAGAAAGGTTGACTTGGGTCCCAACATCTGATCAAAAGCCTAGTGGTCAGTAGTATCCTGTGGCCAATGGTATCCTAAGATGCATCATTAAGAGTGTGGCCAGCAGGTTGAGGGAGGTTCTCCTCCCCTTTACTCTGCCCTGGTAAGACTTCATCTGGAGTACTGTGTCCAGTTCTGGGCTCCCCAGTTTAAGGACAGGGAACTGCTTGAGAGTGTCCAGCAAAGGGCTACAAGATGATTAAGGGCCAGACCATTTGTCTTACAAAGGCTGAGAGACTTGTGGCTTTTTAGCCTAGAGAAGGGAAGGCTGAGGGACAATGTTATCTATGGTTATAAATACTTAAATAGTGGGTGTCAGAATGGGGCCAGGCTTCTTCCAGTGCTGCCCAGTGACAGGACAACAGGTATTGGGCACAAACTTGAACATAAAATGTTCCACCTAAACATGAGGAGGAACTTCATTACACTGAGGGTGGTAGAGCACCGTAACAAGCTGCCCAGAGAGATGGTGGAGACTCTGTCTATGGAGTCATTCAAAGCCTGCCTGGATGCTGTGCTGTGAACCTGTTCTAGGTGAACCTCCTCTGGGGAGGGGGTTGGACTAGATGATCTCCAGAGGTCACATCCAACTCCTATCATTATGTGGTCAAATGAGACAAGCTACTACCCTGGTGTTGAAAGACAGAGGCACACTGACATACACACAAGCATTCTCATGCCTCAATGCCAGTTCAGTTCACAACCACACTCCCACAGCCCTGATCCACCCATGTTTGCAGCAGGGAACTTTGCATGAAGCTCTGGAAAAACTGCAAGGGAAGCAGCTGCACACTTAGGGCAAGACAATGCAGATTGCCCCATCCCACATGCTTCCACTGTACCAGACAAGCCAGGCATGACAAAAAGAAGTCTGCCTTTCAGAACATGTCTTCCCAATTCCCTGTCATTCCAGACTAGGCTTTTGCATCCTGATCCTGCACCAAATAACCCAGCAGCTGCCTGGAATACAGCCCTGCATGTACCCCATGTGCAGGACTCCCCACAGAATACTGAGAGCATGTGACACAAAAGTATGGAGCTTAAATCTTGCCCAGTTCTGCTGATTGTCATGACATGATGCTAGGCCACAGCAACAGGCTGCTGGAATAGCAGAAGAGTTCCTATTCTTTGGAGGCAAGTTATCAATCTGCCTGGTCACTGCCTATGATAAAACCCTCCCTTTCTTGTGACAGTACAACATGACCAAGCTCTGTACTGTCAAAAAGGCTTCTTAACTGGGAAAATGTGCACCAGGTACAGTTTTTTCTTGAAAGACCTGTAAGATCCAATGAAGCCCCACAGCTACCTGGAAAAGCAGAACAAAACAACATTAGGCAAGTCAAAATTCATTTTGCCTGTGGTACACCCCATCTTTCTATCCATTTTATAATGCTGTTTGCTTCCTCTGTATTTGTTTGCACGTGGGCTACCTAAAAAGACACTTGAAGAACCAAGTAATTTAAGCCCTGAAGAGACCACAACACCTAGCAGGAAACAAGTGGGGATAAGACAGATTTACAGATCATAAAGCAAAGACACAAGATGTCAAGTCTGACGAATTCTGCAATGCTGGCCATGTACCAAACACTGCATCAAATCCCTAACTTTCACCATCAAAGGACTCCAGCAGTGAAAAAGCCACCATGTCTCTTATTTAAATTCCCTTCATGCTTAATTATAATCTTATCCCAGTATGATTCACTTCCAACAACTCATACCTGCCACAAAAACCAGCTCCTCCCACAACGTTCCCCTTTGATAAGGGAAAGTTATTTTTGCTTTAAGAAATTTTATACTGTTTACTCTTGCCTTGTTCTCAAGGAAAGATTTTCCACTTTTTATGAAGGAATGCTTCACTAAGATTAGTTTCTGGCTTCAGAAGATGACTGTATTTAGATTCAAGATTTCTCTAACAGACAAAATGTGTAGTATGTACTTATGCTAATAAAAGTATTAACAGTACTGTAGAAATATACCATTAATGTACATATTTAGCCTTTGCAGACTAAATATTTTCTGACAGTTATTGAGCCATCACTACCTGTTTAACTACCTATAAGCTATCTATAACATGCTTAGCTTTACAATCTACTGAAAAAAGGGTTTAAATTCAGCATTAATCAAAGTCTACCTATTAGCATAGAATGTACAGTCACCTGCATGGACTGAACCAAAGCCTTTCACAAACAAGGGAAGTACTGCCACTGACTTCAGCACTGCAAGATTGAAGCCAACAGCACTGAACTTGAAACAGCCTCCTATCAGCAGGACTGGCACGTAGCTTTTCTGGCCCAATGATGAACAACAGATCCTTGGCCACACTCCTCAGTCTTTATTCAGACAACAAAGTTTTGTCAGCATAAAGAGGACAACTTTTTATCATACTAACAAATTATGCAATCATATTATTGAGGCTCCCAAGTTACACATAAAGATAACTATAGAAAGCAAATTAAAGTATCAAAGACCACGTTAGGAAAAATTCTTTGTAAGTGAGGCAATGTACTAGGAATGTATTCATCCCTGTAAGAAGGCAACAGAAGTTCTTCCTGTCTCTTAGACCTCATTACGACATGAACTAAAAACACATTTAAAATGGACAGTGAACATACAAGTTATGTCATACTTAATACTAATTTCTTCCAAAGAGTATAAATGCACAGGTAGAAAAGCATTGCCCAAAACAGGCAAAAGGACATTGAAAAGAGATTGCTACAAACAAGCTCATTAGGGAGCTACACAATTTTGGAAGTAGGCAGTTTTAATAAAAGACTGTGTGGGTCAAGAGAGAAAGTTAAGGAAAAGAATATAAAATGAGACAGGTAAAACTGGAATTGACAAATAATATGAAAAAGCAATAAAGAATTCCGCTAAGGAATACCAAGACCAAAATTCAACCAGAAGGCTGCGGATTCGTTGCTGTCCTGGCAGATCTTGCGGACCAGCACATGCACCACAACCACCTACGTTACTCAACCCTTCTCCTACAGTAGCAAACGCCAGCGCGCCCTAAGAGCAGTGAGGGCACCCCTCACGACGCAACCCAGCCGGGGCCGCTGCTTTCGGTGACTCTTCTAGCAAAGCCAGCGCGCCCGCCCTCGCACAACCCCGTTCCCCTACGCGCCCGGCGTGGAGCCACCCTCACAGCGCCCGCTGCCGGCCCAGCCCTTCCCGACGGCCCCTGCGCGCCTCCCAGCAGCCCGCGCGGCGCGGGCCGCGCGACAGGATGATTCACGAGCTGCTGCTGGCGCTGAGCGGCTACCCGGGAGCGGTCTTCACCTGGAGCAAGCGTGCTGGCCTGCAGGTACGGACCGGACCCACTGCCCCCGCTCCGGCGTTCTGCAGCCCCCACGGCCGGGCCCCGTCCAGTCCCCGCCGGAGCTACCCGGCCCGGCCTGCGCCGCCCACACCCCTGTTTCTTCCCTCAGGTATCTCAGGAACTACCATTCCTGCACCCTAGCGAGACCAGCGTCCTGAACCGTCTCTGCCGCCTCGGCACCGACTACATCCGCTTCACCGAATTTGTGGAGCAGTACACGGGACATGTACAGCAGCAGGTCAGGGTCGCCGCCCAACACCGCGGTACTGCCCGGGCAGCGGAGGCATGACTGCCCTGCAACGCGTACCCGCGCTAGGACAGACAAATGCGCGCTCCCGAGCAGGGCGCCAGGAAGCTCAGTGCGATGCAAATAAAGAAGGATGCAGAAAGATGGGCCAGATGTAAAATCTTGTTCCTATGGAGCATACTGTAATAATTCCCGGTTGCTGCAGGCTGGGCAGGTGTTGTGAACTGTACAGGGTGCTCATTCCTGTATTGCTGTGAGTCCCAAGGGTTTGTGAAGAGCTTCAAGACCCTACAGGCATGCACAAGTGCAAAGAAACACTGATGTTACCAATGTTTCTAACATTTGCATATGTCCACAATAGAGCTAAATATAAAGCTGCTCAAGTAACTGTCTTTAACAATTTTTTTTCCCTCCTCTTTTTCACTCTTGGCCACTTTGTGGTAGGCTAAGGTACATGTCAGTGTGTTTGGAGCACTGGCTGCTGGTTTAACACTGCAGAGAAACTCCATTCTTCTTTAGATAGAGGAAGTGATGTAGATTTTTATTGCTTGGTTTCAGGACCACCATCCATCTCAGCAAAACCAGAGTGGATTGCATGGCATTTATTTGCGAGCCTTCTGCACAGGTCTTGATTCAGTGCTGCAGCCATATCGACAGGCACTACTTGACTTAGAACAAGAGGTAAAAGAGAGATGTTTGAATGAGAGGCAGTCCTCCTGCTCGCCAGTTGTGGAACACTGTCATTTCTGCAATTAACATGCTAAGTAATAGTAGCTGAAAAGGAGACACAAGGTATTTTCCTTTCCACATCAGGGATGTCTTCCAAATTACTCCTGTGAGGTGCGTTGTAAATGACTCTCCATTGTAATGTATTAAGTCCCCTTTACCTTCAATTCAGTAGTGCCCTGTCTGCCTCAGAGCCCAGTGGTGCTGCCTTAGACAGTTGTGACTTCTGTTTCAGTTGTAAAAGTTTTGAGTAATCTGCTAGATTAGCACCTGTCATATTTTGGGTACTGTCACCACCCAGTGGTTGTTATAGCCTAAAATGGGACACAGCCCAAAAATATGGGGGGGAAGAAGGCTGTAGGAGAGGTTGGTAATATAGAGCCAAACATGTTTTTTCACTTATCCATACCTTATTTTAATTTTCATTAATTGCTTTGTTGTTCTTACAGTTTCTGGCTGACCCACATCTTTCAATCTCACATGTTAATTATTCTTTGGACCAGGTATGTCATGTTAATAAGCAGGTAGTGCTCTTTGGTTACTCTTATCACTCCTTGAGTCTAGTAAGAATGTGGGTGGGATAAATAAGGGTTAGTCTGTCGTGTCATTTCTTAGCAGTGCCTCTACATTTTGTAGTCCCTTAATTATGCTCAGAGGATTGCTTGTACTTTGACACAAAGCTTAGATCTTCTGCCTTGTCCCTCACACGTTCTCACAACCTATGTTTAGGCTGAACTGCAACTGGAGTGTAGGAATGTCGTGCATCTTGGTCCAGAGGAGGGAGGGCATGCTTCACCGAGATTTTCATGTCATGTTTTTAATTTGTGGATAAAGACAGATGACAGTGCCATTAAATTATTGTAATTGGCTGCTGTCCACACATACTCAAATATAGTTTTTTCTCTCTCCCTGGGATAACAATCTAATTCAATATTATACTTCTCATTCTGCAGTTTCATTTACTCTTCCCCTCTGTGATGGTCATGGTGGAACAGATCAAGACTCAGAAGGTGCAGTAAAATTGTAGCTAATTTCCCTTAAGAAGTTTCCTCTTCAGCTGATTAAATTCTTTCTGCCCCCATCCCAGACCGTTAATACTAGGAATGTGTTTTCAGTAGTGGGTGCCCTGTTCCTCATGCAGCTGTAAGGCCTGAATAACTGTTTTGCAAATCTGTTTACACTGGTTTTGAGTTTCTCGTTTTCAGTGCAGTCTTTGATTTTTTGCATTTTATAATCACAATGCGCTTCATAGTAAGAGGTGCCGCTGGTTGGAATTTCTTCTTTACTCAGCCTGTTTTCCCCCCTGTCAACTGAAGAAAAAAAAAAAAAAAAGGCAGAAGCTAATGTTTTGAGAATCCATAGATGCTTATTTTTTGCTACAGGAAGTTTTTGAGAGCACCTTGGTGTAGAGCCACACATAAGAGGCCTTTTTCTTCACTACATGGAGTGTTCCATTTTTCCCGCTGTGAAACATCTGCAACTTGTTAAGGCATTTTCTTGTTAGGTGAAAGCATAGTGTTTAAATGTCTGAAAATGTCAGTACAGATGCAAATAACAGACCTAGTCAAACCATGGTTTCTTTCTGCAGATTCATGGATGTCAGATCCTGGAAACAGTCCACAAACATAGCTGTGGGGGATTGCCTCCTGTTCGCAGTGCTCTTGAAAAGTATGTAAATACAGCTAGTATTTAATTCTTCTGGAATTAGTGCCAAAGTTTTTATCTTACTTGTGAAGCAATAGGAGTAGCATGCAGGGAAAAGAGTCACAGTTCCCACTACTTATCTAAAGCAGGCTCATGGCAGGAATTTTCCGTACTTTGGACTTAGTGCTATGGAAAGTTCAGGCCCTAAGTTTTTTCTTCCTTTGAGGTTTATGTGAGCTATTTTGCACACAATAGACCAATTGCTGAATTATTATTTTTTTGATCCTTCAAAAGGATAAATGTGACTAAGTGAGTCCTCCTAGGTTTGCATGTCCATGGGGAGAAAGCCAGGTTTCTTAAAAGCTAATTTATATTCATACTTACAAGTAGAACCAGCAGGATGGGGAAGCCACTGCAAATTTACTTAAATTTCTGGTATAATAGCAGGTGTTGGGAAGGCACATATCCAGAGGATATGTTAGTTTAGTTTTGCAAGAGATTGGGCCACCATTCTCTGTTTCAAAAGCAAAGAACAACAAAAGCAAATCCATAAAACAACCAAAAAAACCCAAACCATTCCACATTATCCATTTAGCTCTTGCCTTTTTGCCTGCCTCACTAGCTGAGCTTTGCAGAACTTTGTACAATGAGTTTATGAGGTCTTAATTCCTGCATGCGAAGGCCCCACCGTCTGTTGCTCTTGACCTCAGGATTCTGGCTGTGTGTCATGGAGTCATGTATAAGCAGCTCTCTGCCTGGATGCTGCATGGATTGCTACTAGACCAGCATGAAGAATTCTTTATCAAACAAGGCCCCTCTTCTGGGAATGTCCCTAGCCAACCTGAAGAAGATGACGATGACCTAGGAATTGGGGGACTTACAGGAAAACAGCTACGAGAACTGCAGGACCTGGTAAGACTGTGGGTCATAGCTTGGCCTCCCTTAGTGTCTAGGGATTGTCTTATGCTTCAGTGTGAACTATGCTAGGCTGGGCACACATTGAGAGATGAAAGGTGAAAAACTAACAGAATATTGTAACAGGCTGCAGCTAGGCATAAAGGACAGGGACAGGAGGATAGTTTTGGGGCTGAAAGCCCTATGGGTGCAATTTGCATAGATGCTGTTGCCAAGTAATTGGAACTGCTGTCCTCACCCTGCTCTTGGCTGACTCTTCTCTGATTCCTTATGGTCAACACAGTGGTCTGCTCAGTACAGGCATTGGTGGTGGTGTAAGCAATTGTAAGGGACTGTGGTGCAAGGAGCTTGGTTGTTGACTTGATTTGCACCTTTTCTGTTGGCTGCTAGGTCAGGTGCCCTTTTTGCACAACCACTTGTTGTGCAATGTTACCTAACAGAGCAATACTACTGATATTACTAGGGGAAAATGTGCTGTGGGAGAGTCCAGAAGCTGCTAAGAACAAACCCATGGTGCTAAGTTAAGCAAGGGACCAACCTGCCATGGTAGGTCCCTGCCATTGTAATGGTGAATGGTAACTTGTGTAAATGGCATACCATTAGAGTGCCCTTGTGCAAAGCAGACTTCTTAGTGGAGTAATCTTCCACACTCTGCATCTGGAGAACACCTGCATGAGGGGACAGTGAGGAACAGCTGTAGCTCTGGAAATTCACACTCTAGTTTGCTGTGAGAAGACATCCTGTGGCGTTACTGTGCTGCAGGCAGGTTGGCTGTAAATACACAGAGGATTCAAGCCTGGAACACTGTTGCATACTAAGTAAGTGCCCTGTACAGTCTTTGCTGATGACAGGCTATGCACAGGGAAATCTATCATTTCACTATATATGGATATATGAAGAATGTGAAAATTGATGAGTCTTGTAGATGCGTGGTGGAAAATGTGGACGTTAAATAGATGATACTGAGAAATCCTAATTAACTTTCTTCTTCAGTGCTGGTGGATAACAGTATTGGCAGTTCTGCAGTTAGAGAGTAAAATAGGAAATCCTGATGGTTGATGGGGTAGACTGATAAAATACTTGAGCATTTCCTCACCTAAAAGTGCCAGAAGAATCTTACAAGAGTTGCCAAGCTGTTAATATCAGTGTGCAAACTCATACTGAACTCTCCTTTTGAGGAATTCTGTGGGTTTTGTTATGTTTTGGGGTTTGGTTTTTTTTAATTGACTAATGAACCTAATTCTCCAGTAACAAGAAAGCCAAATGAAATAATCAGTCTTGCTTCTCCAAAGGAGAATCTTGCCTCTGTACTTAGAGTTCTTTATTAATACATTCAGGAAGAACTTCATAACTTACTGTATTGTTTTAAGGCCCTTTCAAAGGATCTGAGCAAATTGCCTAATTTATGCTAGCAAGCTTTCAGATCTTTAATCTGTTTGCTCTCTAGTGGAGGTGTTCATATTTGCCCTATGCCAGAAGTCTTCTACCAGTGTTAAAACACACAGGAATGGGTGTTGGGGAGAGCTACTTTTCATCAGCTAATTAACATTGTTATGCCTGCAGAGAAACTTAATATAATTAATGCAGTTGCAACAAAAATTCTTTTGCTGGTGTAACATTATCCTTTGGCAGAGTCAATTTGCTGCTATTCCACAAAGGTTTATCTTCTCCTTTTCCCACGTCTGCTCCTCCCTCTTATGAAAACAATGTGTCTTGTGAGATCTGCTAGCATACCAGAAGTATAAAGAAGTTTGCAGGCTTAATTAAATGATACAAATCAGATTGACTACCTTTTGCCTTACTTTCAGTGTACTTGGATTTCCCCTCACATTCCCTTTATATGCCTTTTCTACCTGGTTTTGTGACTACTTTTTTTTTCCCCTCCTTGGTTTCTTTCCCCTGGGGTCTCTGACAGCGCCTGATTGAGGAGGAGAACATGTTGGCTCCATCTCTCAAACAGTTTTCTCTGCGAGTGGAAATGCTGCCCTCATACATCCCTGTGCGGGTTGCTGAGAAAATTCTCTTTGTGGGAGAATCTGTACAGATGTTTGAGAATCAAAATGTTAACCTAACCAGAAAAGGTAAGGACCATATTTCTTGTAGCCTTTGCCCAGTTATGAGTAGCCAACAAGTATCTGCCAAAGTGCTGTATGAATGAATTCCTCAAGTCACTGATTACTGGCTGACATCCCTGAGAACACAGAGGTGGTTGTGCCAGGACAGAGCAGTGGTCCCAGTGTTCTGCTTCTGACTGATTCCAAGGGGAGGTAGCAATGTAAGACTAAAATGAGCATGTGAAAGCACTTTCCAAACATGGCCTCCAACAAGAAGTCACTGTGATTTGCTGTGGATAAAGTGACTGTAAATGTCCTGGGTTTTTTTCAGTTTGCACCCTGAAGAGTGCAGACTGACACAAGGGCATTTCTTGCTCTTAGTGTGCGTTGCAGAATGGTGTCATAGGATTAAAATCCATCCACAAACAGAAGAGATTTGTTGTAAGGAAGTCTCAAAGGTCCCTGTAGAAGACAAATTACCAAGATGGAGCCTTTAAGACAGCAAGAGGGAGACAATCCAGCTGACGGTTTAAAAAATATATTCCCACAGCAACTGTGGAGGTCTTCTGTTGGAGGCTCTATTTTGAGCTTATCTATGCAGAAGCACTCAGATGATTGGAGCAACATTGTAGAGAACAAAGGACCAACTAAATGGGACTGTTTTCTTGCCTTAGCAGAAGCGAAGTGAAGATACATTGGTCTTCTGGCTTAGTTGGTTCAAAAAAATAACAACAGTCCCCATGTTCAAGCAGTAAGATAGATCTGAAAGGGGCAGAGATAGATGGAGAACCAGACCATCTGGTTGATGTGTCAGAAAATGTGTGGGTTCAAAGATCTAGCTCCATCATTGGGAAAGGACTCTTGGTGTCAGGCCTTTACAAGGAAAACATGTTGGGTTTTTCCTGATAGCACAGCACTGCTTTGTCAAGTGCCCATGCTGTAACTTTAATTGCATTGGTAATCTTGTACCTTGGTACTTGTGCTTTGAGGCCTCCTCAACTTCACATTCCTCGCCAAGACCTGAAATGATGCTTGCCTGGACAGCCTTTCTGCCCCTCTGTGATGGAAAGGGTCTGCACTTCTCCAAATAGTATTCCTTTAGTTGTTCAAAACACTTTTCTCATTGCTGCACAGGCTCCATCTTAAAAAACCAGGAGGACACTTTTGCAGCAGAGCTACATCGACTCAAGCAGCAACCGCGCTTTAGTTTAGTGGACTTTGAGTCAGTGGTTGACTGGATACGGAGCACTGTTGCTGAGGTAAGGATCTTAGGAAGGATAACTGCTGTGCAGGCCAAGGAGAGCTGTTCAGCTTTGGGAACAAGTGGGAGAAGATAGAATCAGTGACTGAAGAAGTGTGCGAATGCTGCAGGTAGCTGTCATGTTCTTATGGGGCTCAGAGCTTCATGTTACCCCAGCTTCTCCTGACAAGAGGACATTAACAGACACTGTGCATGGAAGAAAGAGAACTTTTAGATTATTTTTTAAGTTCACTTGAAACAAGTTTAGAACTTCTTCTCATGCTTTCAGCATAATAAATGGCAAATTCTTTGCTTTGGCAGTTTTTAATCTTTTAATCTGGGGCAGGGAGTGCAACCTGAGAACATGAGGAGGTTAGAGAAGTGACAACAAAGCTGGGGTGGAATTGGTTTCATAAGGGTTTGCTTATCTTTTATCAAGGGTCCTCACATTTCCTAGAGTTTCTGGGTGGTATACATCCAGGGTGTTCTCACTGGTAGCATAGGCTGCCTACACACAGAATTCTTAGGGTATTGTCTTGTGCTTTATATAGCATTGTACATGGGTGCTTTTCTGTGTGCATCACAAGTATTTTAGCACAGCTCCTGATCTCACTGAATGGGTTTAGATAAATCTGAGCAGGTTTCTTTTGTTTTTTTGTTTCTCATTAGCATCTTTGGAAACTGATGGTGGAGGAATCAGATTTACTAGGGCAGCTGAAGGTAATGTACCTGTTAGCTTGTTTTTGCTAAAGCAGCTTAATTTTTTAAAATTTCATTTAATTTTAGTGGCTTTTTACCATTACATGCTTCAATGTCTTAGATTCTTCACATTCTTCTCTAAGGTAAAACTTGTTTCATTTTCCAAGTCTCAAGAAAGAGCACTGGGTCAGAGACAGAATTAGAGGAGTACATGTTTGTGGTTTTGTGGTTTGCACTTTGAAGCAAAGGTAGCATAGACTTCTTGGGCACTAGGTGAAATTCAGAGCTTTCCAGAAGTTGTCCAAGTAGTAATGAAAATGAATGCTTGAAATTTCTCCTCATTTTTTGGTAATGCTTATATACAAAAAAATTATGTCCACAGATTATAAAAGACTTCTACCTTTTGGGAAGAGGTGAGCTGTTTCAAGCCTTCATTGACACTGCACAGCACATGCTAAAAACACCACCCACAGCTGTAACTGAACATGGTGAGTGTTGCTTATTAATTTACTGATCTGTCCTTGCTGGGGTATATATGGCAGGAAGATGGTTAGCCACATCCAGTACAGAGGAGTTCTGTTTTATCCTCTAGATGTTGTTGGTTTTGAACAAACAGCACTTCTGAATTAGATTTGTGTCTCAGAGTGGGTGAAAATAACATCTCAGAAACTTTCTGATGTCAGGTTTCTCTCCATATTTGAAAACAGTGGAAATAGCACGTCAGTTTTGTCTTTTATGGCCAAGCATAAATAATGAATAGATGCAAAATTAGCACTAGCTGCATCATCTTCTGTTGCTATCTGTGCTCTCTTGTCAGATGTCAACGTTGCCTTTCAGCAGTCTGCTCATAAAGTGCTGTTAGATGATGACAACCTTCTTCCTCTGCTTCATTTAACCATAGAGTATCATGGCAAGGAGCATAAAGGTATCTACTTGTATTTTTAGTAGTGAGTTAAGAGGGGAGGTAGTGACCTTGTTTTCAAGTGTTATTACATACCCTTCTCTGAAGTTAAAGAAATACTAACTGTTCCCTTTGCAGCCCTATGTGATGGCCTAGCCTGCTTAGGTTGTCTTCTTGTGTTCTTTTTCTTTTTCTTCCTTGTCATGGTTGTCTTGACTGAGAAAATGATTTAATTCAGCACCGCAATTGTTTTCAGATGCTTCTCAGACTCGTGAAGGACCTTCCCGGGAGTTATCTCCACGTGAAGCCCCCACATCTGGATGGGCAGCTCTGGGCCTTTCTTACAAAGTTCAGTGGCCACTGCACATTCTCTTTACTCCTGCTGTTCTGGAGAAGTAAGTACTAGGTGTAGTCTTCATATATTCATCTGCAGGTTCCCTGATCTCAGGTGGCCACTAACATGCTGTGGGGTTTTCCCTGTGTGTGGAGAGAAAGGTAAAATGTTGATGTTGCTCCTTGAGCCTTAAAATGTCTCTTTCCACTTAATCACATTGAGGGTATTTGTTGCAATGACAGTAAGACCTGCAAGATGCTGGCAGATCTGCACTGCTACATGAACAGTACTACTTATCAAAGCTGTCAGTTCTTCCTTCCTAAGGGTGAAATAAACTTTGTATTTTTTAGGTCAGTTAAACAATGCAAGCAGAAATCTTTACTCTGACCTACTCTGCCTGTTGACAGACAGCCACCTCCTGTTTCTTTTCCAGGCTTGCATTGTTATGTTCTCCAGCACCTGCACCCAAGGAAGATTTTAGTCTTGACCAACTTGGTATTTTTTGACCGTAGGTACAATGTTGTGTTCAAATACCTGCTGAGTGTACGACGAGTCCAGGCTGAGCTGCAGCACTGCTGGGCTCTCCAGATGCAGCGCAAGCACCTCAAATCTAACAGAACTGATGCCATCAAGTGGCGTCTGAGGGACCACATGGCTTTCCTCGTGGACAACCTTCAGTATTATCTGCAGGTCAGGATTCTTTCTACCTTAAGGAAATCACCATTTCTTTTGGAACAAGTCTAGAACCTTCTCTGACTTCCCAAACTTCAGAAACTTGTAGCACGGACTTGTGAATCAGGGAGGAGGTTTGGCTCTCTAGTGCTACTAAACATTTGTGAGAAGCCAGTCACCTCTGAAGATGATCATTAAGATGCCGTCCTGGCTTCTTCCCTTGCCCTTTTAAGTGAACTCCAGTTTGAATTAAGTGGCAAGTTGGTTTTTTTGTTTGTTGTCAGTTGTTTGGGTTTTTTAAGAATTAAAAGAAGTCATATTCTGACCATTGGAAGTAAGAAAGAGACTTTTCAAATGTAAACACTAGTTACTTATAGCATGATTTTGTGAGGATTACACATCAGCTGATAACAGCTGAACTGAGGGAGCTTGGCCTTCTGGATTCTCCAGATGAGCTGGCTGAGCTTTTTGCTGCAGCCTTTGCCTGGAGACTCCAGGTAGTACCTCTCAGTGTAAAATTCAGAGATTGCTACAAGGAAGTACCTTTGTTTACATGCTATGTACTTTTTCAATAGTTAAAGGAAGTGACCATTTCCCTTTCTACTTAATAATACTTAGGCATCAAAAGCAGTCATTCCCACCCCCCCACATTGTGTGCTACTGTGTACTACAGTTCCCTGTTTAGGAGGTGTAGCCTCTGAGGTAAGGATAGCGATAGGAAAGCAAGTTTCTTACACAGAAGTTCTGACTGGTCTGAAGTACTCCCGTTGCCAAGATACTAATGAGTCTTCTGTGTATCCCCCAGGTGGATGTACTGGAGTCTCAGTTCTCACAGCTTCTGCAGCAGATCAATTCCACACGAGACTTTGAGAGCATACGACTGGCTCACGATCATTTCTTAAGTAATCTGCTGGCTCAGTCTTTCATCCTCCTAAAACCTGTAAGCAAGTCTTGTTTTCACCTTTCTCTGCCCTAAGAAACACACCTTTTTGAACAAAAATGACAAGCCATCTCTTTTAAAACAGATCAGTGATAATCTCCTGCAGTGCAGATAACAGTTCTAGGAGTAAAGTAGGTATAAACTAGAACAGATATGTGATTTAAGATCGCTTAATTTATAATTGGTGAGCATGGGTGCTGCAATCCTGGTAATTATAAATAAAAATTATTCCAGTGTTCAGTTAACCTCAGGCTGTGGTTTAGTCCCAGCTGGCAGCAGAGATCCATGGAGCTGCTGGCTTACGGCTCCTGGACACACGCCCCCCTTGGTATGATGGGGAGGAGAATTGGGAGAAAAAGGCAAAACACTGCTGGTGAGGTGAGGACAGTTTAGAAGAGCAACACAAAGAGAGAATAAACACTAGTAACAATAATAATTGGTATATAGCAATAGGGGGACCTACAGGAAGGTTTAGAAGGGCTTGTAGCTATAGGAGCTGGGGCACTGATTTGAAACGAGCAGGGTAGATTTAGGTTGGATATTGGAGGAAGCTCTTCACAATAAAGGTGGTGAGACACTGGAACAGGTTGTCCAGAGATGTGGTTGAGGCCCCGTTCCTGAAGACGTTGAGGCCCCATTCCTGAAGACAGTCAAGATCAGACTTGATGTAGCCCTGGGTGATTTGATAGGGGCTGAATTAACAAGGTGGGAATTACAAAAATAAAGTTACCTTTATTTTTCCTGAAAACCCCACCCCCAAATTAGGTCTAAAACTTACTGAATTATTTACAGGTTCTATTCGGTCGCAGATTCTGCCAGGAAGCTTATGGGCAACTTTAGTACAATTTAGAGAATTCAGAAAATGGGAAAGGCTAACCCACAAAATAGCTTCATCCCACTTATAATCAGAGGCAAGCCAGGAACCTTGGGAATGCCTATGAGAATGCCAGGTTGTACTCATGAGGACAGAGCAGGAATTTGGCATTGGTCCCTAGGTATCTCCTTGGTGGCAGGCTCCAGGAACTGCAGGTTTTATAATCCAATTTGTGGGTAATGCAGCGCAGTCCAAAGGAAAAGGACCCACCAGAATCAAAGTGTCTATAGACATGGCTGCTCTGAGGCAAAACTTGTGAGCAGCAGCACTGCAAAAAAGCTGCAGGTTTCACGGCAGGCAGGGTCGCTCCACGGCAGGCAGGGAGCAGGACCTCAGGCAGGCAGGGTCCGGAGAGAAGCCAGGTCTGAGTGGAGTGAGCAAGATGAAGGACAGAGCGAGAGCAGGAATGAGAGGGAAAGCAGGAGCACGATGATGGTGAGAACCCAGATCACTTTCTGGTCACTCTGTTTAAGGCATTTGTAGACAATGTGTCCAAAGCCAATGTATAATGGGTGCAAAGCCCCCCACTTAATCATAGCTCCCAAAGCCAGCAGACTTCCCCCACAGGGAAGGAACCTCTACTCTGGCGGGAAGAATGGGCACTAATTACCTGTCCCCAGGCAAAGGGGAAGACAATTTCGTGCCTTTGTCTTTCCTCATTCAAACTTCCGCTGATGGAGATGGGGGTTTGGAGCACACTGTAACACTGGGCAGCCTGATCTATTTGGAGCTGTCCTTTCTGACTGCAGAGGGGTTGGACAAAATGACCTTTGAGGTCCCCTTCCAATGCAGTCTGTGATACAAAATGCAGCACTGGCCATGCCTGAGAGCTAGCCCTGCCCCACAAAGCAGCTTGCCCTAACCACCCTCTGCTCTCCGACCAGCCCTCCCCTTATGCAGTGTGAGCAATGTCATGGCGTTTAATACCCCCTTGGCTGAGTCAGTTGCCTGCCTTGGCTGTGGCTCTCCTCCACCTTCTTGTGAAAATTAACCCTCTCCTAGCCAGACCCAGAATACCTTGTTAACTTACATTTTGTCATTATGTTTTTCTCACAGGCAATTTTATTAAAGTACTAATTAGCATAGTGCTGAGAACAGTATTCCTGAGGGACTCAATCTGAAATGCAGAATTGGCTTAGGAACCACTCCCTTTAGGGGATAGAAATGCTTGAGATGTTCCTGGGGGGACTTCAAGATCTTTTTAAATCATCGTTTTAGTCAAAAATATGTTTAGAGTGTTGGCAGGATTTTTATTAGAGGCATGGCCTCACAAAAACCTTCCCAAAGAAGGTTGGTATCAATTAAAGAGTGATCCCACAGATCTTGTTTGTTTCATGAATTTTGCTCAGTTTGTGAGGCTAAAGCACCAGGGTGGCAGAACACAAAAGTTCCAGAGTGGGCAGTTGAAGTGTCCTAGCAGTTACTTCTGAGAGGCATTTGGGTTTTCCTAGCATGCTTGAATGCAGGTTACCCTGACCAACTGATGGAAAAGAACTTCCAGGTTTTGTGAACAGTGAAACTGAAGCCTCAAACCAAATCTCTTGCTGTTCTTTAGGCTTCCCTCTCAATCCTGCAGCAATGGCTTGCTCATTGGACAAGCCTAGCTATTTAATCCTTTTTCTGTAGAGAACCTTAAAAGCATGCTAGAGGTGCTTTAACATTTTCCTTGCTGATAAAATGCATGGCATCAACAACACCTTGATTACGAATGCTGCAACTTCTCAGGTGCTAAGAACAGCTTTCTCTTGATTTGAACTGAACTACAATTTTGTACTTTTTATCCCATGCAGGTTTTCCACTGCTTAAATGAAATTCTGGATCTTTGTCATAGTTTTTGTTCTCTGGTCAGTCAGAATCTGGGCCCATTAGATGAACGGGGAGCTGCACAGCTCAGTATTTTGGTGAAGGTGAGTCCATTTCTGTGGACCTCTTCTTGCATGCAAACATTTGCCAAAGCAAATGGCTCTGGTAGCTGTATAATAGGAGTAAGTTTAAGCTGAAACCTTCTGTATGAGTGCTTGCAATTACTGTAATTAATGTTCCTGAAGAATGTGTCCAGAAATGCAGGAATTACCCTATTCCAATAGAAGGAAGGTGGGTAGCAGTCAGTGCCTCTTGGATACCTAACACCCAATAATTCTTACCTTATGCTAGACAGCTTCTTTTCTTTAGGCTGTTAAAGGGTTGTTTAGGCAGGAACAGAGATGAAAGGCATCCTTGCTTGGTCTCTTGAGAGTGCCCAGAACTGACTCTTTATCATTTGTAGGGATTCAGTCGCCAGTCATCACTTCTCTTCATGATTCTCTCCAGCGTTCACAACCATCAGATAAACTCTGACTTGGCTCAACTGCTGCTGCGCTTGGATTATAACAAATACTACACTCAGGCTGGAGGAACCTTGGGCAGGTAAGAGCATCTTCAAGGTTGCTTGTAGCATTGTCTTGAAGTACTTGAAGTACCAAGTGATGTGAGGGATCATAAGTAATTTTTATTGATTGTGTAAGCTATAATTAGGAGAAAGTGTTGATAGACACTATGGCAGACAGGTAGCAAACCAGCATGGGTTCATTTTCTGTGTTCACGTGCTTTTTCTGAGTTCATTTCAGCATGAAGATGAGCTGACTGCTAGCTCATATTGCTAGCTCAAATGCTAATGTGAGTTTATAGTTAATACTGTACCCTTCTCTTGCAGTTTTGGTGTTTAAGCACTAAGGCCTTTTCTGTGTGGCTGTGACCAAGGACGTGTCAGAGCAGTGGATGCTGGTGCACCTGGAGCGTTTGCCCTCAACCGAGTTTTTCCTTGTAGCTGTTTCAAAAGGAAAAGACAGGAAGTGCCACTTAATGTGAGGCTGCCCAATGGCTGCAGAAAGCCACTCCCTTTTTTTTTTTTTTTTTTTTCCTGAACTGGTGAAAACCTCCTTTCTGCAGCCCTGCATCTACTTACAAATGCTTCTAGGAGGCACTTTGTGCCTCTTCAGAAAGTGAAGCAAGAACAACTATGATGTGTTGACTCTTCAGCCTGCAGATCAGTATATGGAGGTAGTCTGTTCCTATTGACTGAATGAAGTTTTGCTTGCATTCAGAAGTCCCACTTGTGCAGTACACAGTGTCTGCTCATCAAATACCTACCTTCAGCTAAGTGAAACAACTGCAAGAGCAGCTTGAGGTGAAAGGAGAGGGGGAGAAAAGTCTCTTTTTACACAGTGCACTGCTGTAGCATCTCTGTGTAGGTAAAGGAGCCACTAGTGATACCATATGCTTTCACTATAAAATTTGTGTGCTAAAAATCACACACCAGAGAAGTAAGAGCTTTATTCTATTCAAAGTACAAAGCTCTCTCTGCTGGCTGAAAAGCATGTTAGAACTACAACTAAGGAGAACCTTAACTAGCTCCAAACGTACTGTTTTCACTCAAGAGTATTTAGAATGCCACTAGTGACTACCCTGCTGAACCAAAATAAAACCATCTTGTCATGCAATTATGTGGAACATTGTCAATGTCTGCACCCAGAGTGCCACACACCACACAGCCACTAGAGTGGCACACCACACAGCATCCTTCAACAGAAAGCAGCTCCTGGCAGGCACTGCTTGCATGTTACTGAGATTTCCTAGCCTTGCTCTAATAGACAATCTTGTTCCAAATCCATTTGGGTGAATGACAGGAGGGGTCCTCCCATCCACCACTGTGGTGTTGATACTTTCCCTTCCTTCACAGTTTATTATGTGTTGAGTAGAATATTAGTGCTGTTCAGCTCAGAGAAATGTAAGCATTTTTCTTTTTCCTTCTTGGGAGGAATAACTTTATCTAAAGGAGGAGGCTCAGCAGCTACCACAAGAGATTGAACATTTATTTCATCATAAAAGTCCAGCAGATAAAACTATATACAATAATCCATGCACACTGTCCAATTACACAAACATTTAAAACGTGGTTAAAACACAGTCTGCACAACATGGAGACAGCGGGGCACAGGTTTGCTTAGTGGGGGACATAGTCATGTTTGTATTTTGGGTGCTTGTTGTAGCCTACTCTCTCCCCAGCAATAAGGCTCTGGATCACCCACTCTTGTGAGACAACAGGCAGCTGTAAAGCTTCTGCACACTTCAAGATACCAGCTGGGCAGGAAAGGTCAGTCACCACCACGTCATAAACACCCAAAGCAAGATCTGCATGGAAGGAAACACAGGCATACGTCAGGTGAAAAGAAAAGGGCTCTCTGCAGCGGAAGATCAGTGTGTTTCACCACTATGGATCTCTCTTGCATTCTTCACATTCCTAGCCAGGGACTTCTCTCTTTGTTGAAGTTGAGATGTGCTCTATAGAAACTCTGCACCTTGCCAGTATACAGTTCTCTCTAGTTCAGCTAGAAATTCACAGAAAACCAGTACCCATGACAAGGCAGGACTAGATGACCACGAGTTCTGACCTCAGGCTCTCAGTACTAGGGCCTACATCCAGCTGAATGGCCTGCAGAAAGTGCAGGAGCAACTCTTGCCTGTTTCTCCCTTTCAGCATGGGCTGGAAGCTGGTGGCTTGTGTCCTGAATTGCTGCAGCAGCTCTGTCTCAGGAAGGTAGGTAATAATAATAATACAATAATAATAATAATACAATACACCAGGTTGGAAGAGACCTTCAAGATCATCGCGTCCAACCCATCAAACAATCCAACCCACCCAACAACTAGACCATACAGCCAAGCACCCCATCAAGTCTTCTCCTGAACACCTCCAGTGAAGGTGACTCCACCACCTCCATGGGCAGCCGATTCCAATGGCCAATCACTCTCTCCGTGTAGAACTTCTTCCTAACATCCAGCCTAAACCTGCCCTGGCGCAGCCTGAGACTGTGTCCTCTTGTTCTGGTGCTGGCTGCCTGGGAGAAGAGGCCAACCTCTGCCTGGCTACAACCTCCCTTCAGGTAGTTGTAGAGAGCAATAAGGTCACCCCTCAGTCTCTCTTCTCCAGGCTAAGCAACCCCAGCTCCCTCAGCCTTTCCTCATAGGGCTTGTGTTCCAAACCCCTCACCAGCTTTGTTGCCCTTCTCTGGACACGTTCCAGCAAGTCAACATCCTTCCTAAACTGAGGGGCCCAGAACTGGACACAGTACTCAAGGTGCGGCCTAACCAGTGCAGTGTACAGGGGCACAATGACCTCCCTGCTCCTGCTGGCCACACTGTTCCTGATGCAAGCCAGGATGCCATTAGCCTTCTTGGCTGCCTGGGCACACTGCAGGCTCATGTTCAGCCTACAATCAACCAGTACCCCCAGGTCCCTCTCTGCCTGGCCACTCTCCAGCCACTCTGACCCCAGCCTGTAGCACTGCCTGGGGTTGTTGTGGCCAATGTGCAGAATCCGGCACTTGGATGTGTTAAATCTCATGCCATTGGACTCTGCCCATCTGTCCAGCCTGTCGAGGTCCCTCTAGGTCTTCTAGACTACATTCAAACAGAGAGCTAGTATCTGTACTTTCCCTGCCTTTATGCTTAGGATGTCTTACAAGGTTGCTTAAATTGTTTCCAGCCATATTAAAGACCACACTAGCATGGAGTTCCAAACCACTAGGCCTGAGAAAATGGCTAATGAATACCTTTCTTGTGAGCATTTGAGTAATGTTGCTTTACAGACGCTGCTCCTCCTGTCATGAGGATTTCAGACCACAGATCCAGGAAGTTTTGCTGCTGGTCTGACACCAGGAGAACCTTCAGATTATGGAATGGGTTTTCTCGTGGGTGCCTGCAAAATAAAGAGGACAAATGCAGACTGCTAATACCCAGTAGTCTGAGACTTTGAGGACCATTATCTACTTCTAGTAACTCAGATGGGTCCCATAATGGTTCTTTGAGTATCTGGCATACAATGACCTGCTCTCCCACCCCTCCTGAAACACCTGGCAGAAATATCCTCTCTGCAGATAGTAACGTAGTGCTAGAGGGGGTATGTGCAACAGCCCAAAGTGAAAGTTAGGCTAAGCTCCTCCTTAATCCTGAACCACCTTTGAGTATACCCAAAATGCAGAGTGGGCAGGCACAGGTCTCCTGCTCAAGAGCTCAGAGAGATTTACACATTGCTTTTGTCCACCCTCCACCTTGCCCAAGGCATCTGACCTGACAACAGTTCTCAGAACAGCCCTACAGGATTAGATTCCATAGAATCTGCAGAGGCAGATTTCAAGACATAGCAAATGAAAAGCAAAGTGCATCAGTGTTGCTCTCCTTCATCCATTTCTGAGCAATTGCACAAGTCAGCCAAGTGTGTGGGAAGTGCTGTGTGAATTCAATCTTCCTCACAAGGAGACTGACCTCTTTCTCACTTCCCAGGAGATGGTCTTTTTTGTGGGCCTTGGCATTAAAGATCACTGCAAATCCAAGGAAAGATGGAAGTGCTGTTCCTATATGAAGAGACAGCATGGGGAGCAGTGCTAGGGCCACCTCCAATACTTGCAGCATTCCAAAGCCCCCCCCAGGCATAACACTTCTCTCCAATTAAATCCTCTGTTTTGGGACTCCGATCATGGTTATTTGGCACTTACCATTCTAGCAATTTTTGCTCCTGGAGGCTATAACCAGCTGGCAGAAGGTAATTCCGGTAATTCTGGAGCTGGTTGGCGTGGCAGCTGTCATGGACCCAGATGTGGGACACGCAGGGGATCCCCCTGGCAAGGCACAGCAAGTATTTCCGGGTCTGGCAATGCTGGTCCGCGATTAGCAGACACTGGTAGGCTGCATTACACTTCAGAGATAAAAAGACAGGTAAGCACGAGACAGCCCCTCAGAAATCCCCACAAATTATCTTGCTGCTCAACACATGAAAGAAGGAAACACCTGAGACCCTGATCTTCACAGCCATGTGATGTGAAAGATGAGTTATGAACAGACTGAACTGGGAGTACCTGTAACCATCACCTACTCCAAGCTATGCTGTCTGTGGGTAAAAACCCTGCCTGGCAGTTTTTGTGTCACAGACCTTCCAGTTCAGACAAAGGAGAGTCACTACAGAAGACTCCCATCCTCATACAAGGTCCTCCAAGAACAATTAAATCTAGATCTTTAACAGAGAGGGTAAAGTAAAAGTGACCCTTAAATTTAGTTGTCCAAGCAGAGGTGGTAAAGGAAGAGTGTTCTGAGGCACAAAGGTATGGTGAGACCACATCTGGGGTCCTGCATCCACTCCTAGGTTCTGCAGTACAAGAACGTCACAAGACACAGTAGAGCAGACCCAACAAAGGACCACTAAAGATATGTAGAGACTGGAGCATCTGACACACATAAGAGGCTGAGAGAGCTGAGCGTTTGTTAAGATCAAGAAGGAAAGCCTAGCTGGTCTTATCATAACTGATAAGAGGGTGTACAAAAGGTGGAGTCAGACTCTTGGTGCCACCCACTAAAGGACAAGAAGCAACACAAATTGAAATACAGGAAATAGCTCTTTTTTTCTTTTCAATTGAGGGTGGTCAAACATTGGATCAAGTTGCCCAAAAAGGTGGTGAAGTTTCTGTCCTTGAGCATACTCAGCTGTACATGGATTAAGTACTCTATCTGGCCCTGCTTTCAGCAGGAGGGTTGGGTGAGCTACAGAAATTCCTCCCAATCTCAACTATTGCGTGACTTTTGTTCTAAATGAGTAAGTGGGGCCTTACCTGGGTTTCATTGAAGTCTTCCAGGACGTAGCCAGCTCCTGCTCGCAGTTGCTGTGCTATGTAGTGTTTGTCATATGGAGTGATCTCTAAAAATTCTACAGCAGAAACAGAAGGTTCAGGTTTTGGCTATAATCTTTCTGCTTGTGTCCACATAATCCTCAATCTACAGAGCTCTCACCTGTTCCAGTAAGGGACCCTAGCCTTTCTCCCAAAGATATCTAGAGAAAACCTCAGGGATAGTCAAAACCCAACCAACCAAGCAAAGGCAGCAAAAAGGGAAGCATGGCACGAGCCAAACAAGCACCTAGACACCATTCTCATGCTGCAGTTCACTGCATAAAACATAAGCCTGACAAAGGCAAACTGAACAACCCATACATGCTTTCAAGTCTTGTATTTCCCAGCACTATCCCTTCTCTCTCAAAACCTTCCTCCTTCTATTACACTGTTCTGCAACTGCTGATCTCACTGATTTTCACACCTTTCTTAACTTGCTGAACAGTCCTGTGATCATCATTGATGTCTGCTGCATTTCAGGCTGCAAATTCTCTAAAACAAATACTGAGTCTTACGTCCTTTCTGCAAAGGATTAAAGAGCAAAAGGGTAAAACAAGCACTGACACAAATGCCTGATCAGACAGCACCCAAAGCCACAGCATTCCACTTGGAAATGCAATGGGTAAGATTTGTCTCACCTTCTTCCTCCTCACTACTCCCTGTAGGACCATCTGATGACTTCTGGTGATTGGCCAATTTGTCACTGGGTGTTGCCATGGTGAGGAGAAAGGCATAGCCCAAAAAAAGGGTCTTATTGTGGGGCAAGGGTCCAAGATGGTCCTCCAGTACTGGGGGATCTACAGCATCTCCACCTTCACTGGTGCTTACAAACTCTCCAGCTCTGACAGCTCCTGCAGAGAGACAGAAGCACCATGAGTCTCAAAAGTTGGCTTCAGCACAAAGACCTTGGCTAAGATTTGAGTTATGTTCAACTTCAGCTGTTTTACTGGAGGAGACGGAGGCAGGACTGGGTTAGGATTACACTAGGAAACGGGGATCTTTTACTCTTATGGTTACAATGAACCTTCAAATCAAAGCCTGAATGACTACTGAGACAATGTTTGCCCGTCTGCCAACATCCTGAAACAACACTTAGAGGTGTGAAGAGTTCCTTTAACAGCTAGGTGTTCAGCACTGACTAAACAGGTAACAGAGTTCAGAAAGGCAAATCACAGCATTAAGGTTAGAACATTTAGATGGCAGATAGGAACTCAGACTATGTTAAAAATACCTCTGGCTGCTGAATGCAGCCAGGGAGAATCAGTCTCAAATCCTGCAGAGCAAGCAAGCAACCTCATCTGCTTTTTGCTTATGGGAAGTGAGGGGAATTAAAAATAATCACAGAAATACCAGGGAGGCAAAAATAAAAACTATCTGAATGCAAGTTTCAGAGCAGAAAACAAGGTTCACCAGGCTTCATCAGTGTGGACTTGCGGCCACGTTTAGCAGGAGATCTCTCTTCTTCAGAAGCAACAAGTTTCCTTTTCCCAGAGAGTGTGCCTGGGGGCACACGTGGGCTCTCCTGCCCTCTGCGAGTGGGAGTTGTGCTGCTGCTGGAAGTGCTGGGAGAGCCAAGGTTACCACGGCGCTTCCGCTTCCCCTCCACAAGGTTATCTGTAATACAGCAGGCAGAGATCACTCACTGGCTCACCTAACTCCACAAGCTTTCAACCTACCAATCTGTACAGAGGTGTTTTAACTCGGTAGAACCTAGAAGGCATACATAACCACCCTCTGACAGAGAAGAGCAAAGGAAAAAAAAAATCAAATCCTCACATCCCACAAGTGTACCTGAGTGCAGCAGCATTGCTGCCATAGGAGCAGGCCACTCTCCTGCTCTCCACAAGCCAGGCAATACCATTAGGTATCTGAGCAAGGCACAAAACAGTAAAAGGATCTCAAAGATTCTGTTATAAAGTGCCAAAAGCTCTGGTGAATACCTGGAAAGATTTAAACATTGGTAATTCAGATCAGCAACCAGCAGACGCTCAAAGGCACAAGAGAGCGAGCAGCATAGCCAGCAGGTACGCAGCACCTCCCCTTACCAAGACTGATGTCAGCTGCTTTCGTCAGGGGGTGACAGGCTCATAAGGGCCTAGCCCAAACTGCTCCCGGAGCTTATTTCCTTGTTCCAGAGACAGAATCACAGCCATTCGTTTGTACCACTTCCTCTGGCCCTCCTTTTCAATGCAATAGTACAGCTCTCCAGACTCTTTCCGATGTCCCTTCACCACGCCTGAGAAGGCAGCAAATGACACCTGTTAACCAACTACACCCAGGTGTCTTATCCTTCTGGATAAGCACCCATTTCCCATTGCATTCTCAGGAAACTCAAGAATGGAGCTCAAGTGCTACCCATACCTGCACTAAAGTACTCGTCCTCTGAGAGTGCAGTCACCTCAGTTTCCAGTGGGATAGGATCACAGAGCAAAATATCTTTTCCTAGCACATCACACTCATATCCATCATCAAACAGCAGCTTGTATTTTCCTGCCCCAACATCCTGGGTAATCATCCCAGAATAGAAGTACCCATTTGAGGACCACTTTGCTACAACCCTGAGGCCCACAAAGCTGCTCCCAGAGGATGAGTCTGTACAGTCTGTATGCCCTGTCACCACTTGTAGTGGTATTTCTGGAGAGTCACTTCGACGTAAGGCACAGAAGCCAGAAGTGTCAGATTTGTCCCCTCCATCTGGCAGGCGAACAGCACGAGTAAATGATTTCTCCTCAGGTGATGCTGTAGTTGAGAGATCCTCCACACCTGGTAGTCCAGCTGAATCTCTGTAGGAAAAAAACAGCAGTCCCATAAGGATCAGGAAAAACAATTACTAAACAAAAAATACTTAGGTGAGATGCTTTCAGCTGCTACACGGTGTCACCAAAATCTAGATCCCGAAACATTCAGTACTCCTTTTCCTCTGTCATATTCAGCAGATAAAATACTTCATGATAAATCAAAGCTGCAGACTCCTTTTGCTGGGTACCTTGTTCCTGTTGCTCGAGATGGTGGGCGGCCTCTTCTTCCCCGCCCACGAGGTGTCCCAGGTGCTCTGCCACTCGGACGAGTGCCAGGTATAGAGTCCTCTTCTTCCTCAAGTGCTCCTGCCTGGCTAACTCTGAGCGGAGATGATGGCTGACCAGCTCCTTTCCTAGGGCTAGAGAATTTGAGTTAACTGCTCTGAAAAGAGAAGCCTTCTCATTAGAATCCCCCCTTTCCTCTGTGAATTCCTAACTGGTAAAGAAGAGCCCATTGCTTAGGCAAAGCAATGGCTCATAAGGAAACAAACTACTCCTCTAAGGAGAACAGATGTGCCAGCAGAAACTATCTCCTTATGCTTTCAAGTCTTGTGTATCCCATCACTACCCCATGTCTCTCAAAACCTTCCTCCTTCTAGTAATACTATTCTGCAACTGCTGATCTTGATGATCTTCTGTTCATCAAGACAGATCCTTCCCGGGACATTCTTGGTGTAGGGCCAACCCTGCTTCACATTCCACCCAAGCCAGCTGTTGGCTTCTGCAAAATCCCTGTTCTTCTTTTCCCAAGGCTCTGCACATACCTTAATTTTCCTAGGACACCTCTGCCAATGGGTAAAGCAAATGCTCCAGTTTCTGTCCCACACACTTTCCCTTTGACAGTTCCGGTCCCTCGTCCTGAGCTGCTGCTGTGGGCAGCAGAATGACCGCTGCTAGTTCCACTGGACGTACGGTGGAGGCTTGAGGCTTTAGATGAGAAGGAGCTGACATCAGCAAGGTCCCCTGATGTCAGCAATGATCCCACTGCATTTCTAGAGGAGGATGTGTCAGTCTCACACTCCTGGCACTCCACCACAGGCTCCTCAGCCTCCTTAAGAGAACAAAAGAGGTTTGTCTGAAGTGATAAAGTCATGCAGCTTCTAGATGGAAGCTCTACAACCACCACGCAAAAGCACAGGCAAGCTGAGCCCACATCCATGACCTGAAGATATCCATGCAGATTTGTGCCTGCACTGCTCAGCGGCAGACAGTGAATCTCTCACTACCAGCCTGCAGCTGCTGTGTGAAGTCACATTAAGAACACAGTAAACAGGACAGAGCCTCTGGTTAGTACAAAATGAGTCTGGTGTCGAGAGTGTAACTGCAACAAACAGGGGAGACGCTAGCAGCCTTTGGCTACTAATAGCCCAAGACCAGCTTCAGACAGGTGGACAGTTGGAGGCATTAAAGTGTTATGGATATAAAAAATGATGCATCTACAGAATAGTGCTATCAAAAGTTGATAGATTAATTGGAAATGGTGATGTGGTTACACAACCTACACAGGCATGATTTCAGGAAACTAATTCTTTCTGACAGCAAAGAATTTCCTGGGTATGAGCTTTGCTTTGAACTAATTTATCCCTTGGTGTCATTACTCGTCATAACACCACAGCACCAGACTCTTGGGTGCTTTATGTTTAGAGCAGAACAGCAGTAAGGTTTCATTGCTGGCAGGCTGACATGATTCCTGTGCACATCCAATAAACATCTGTCAGCTACCTTTCCAGGTTCCCTGAAGATTTTCCAATTAATGAATGGTCAACACACCAACACAAGTGTACTATCAACAGGTTTGCTTAATTGTGGGGTTGCTTTTTGTAAGACCTCTGGTCCACAGAACTCAAAAATAATGTAGTTAAAAACAACACTGAGATGCAAAATAGGTAAAACTACTTTACACAGTGCAATTTCACAGGCAGATTTTTGCTTACTGAAAGAATTTCTGCCCGTTGCAAAATCTCTCTGTCCTGACAAAACTCTGAGAATTTAAAACCCTTTCAAAGCACACAGTAAAGTTTCTTGTTCTGTTCTTTGAGAAGAAAAGTTACTGTGTCTGCAGGGGCCAGGAAACACACAAAACCAACCACAACAGCTCTTGCACTAGTACTCCATGTTTGCTCATGAATAAAAGCACCAGCACAGCAAGCTGACTTATTCCTCAGCTTGTGTTCTGCAGCCACAGCACACTGACCTTATTTTTCTGCCAACCATTACATTTAGCCCTGAAAACAGGAACTTACCTCAACTACCTTTCGCTCCACCTCTGCGCCATCGATGTAGTAGACATCGGTTATCACACGCGTGACAACGGTGCGCACCTCTCGAATGGTTCGCATGTGGCGGCGCTGAACTTGGCCTTTGGGTGGGTGAAGAAGGTTAAACTCCTCCTCTCCCTGTAATAAACAGGACAAATTAAAACTGAAACAGACCACAACAAAACCCAACTGATTTCTGGGTAGAGCTATCTCTACAGCACAGTTTCTTTGTGCCATGTTCAAGTACTGGGGTAAGGAAACTTTTTGCACCATCTTGAAAATTAGATGCAACAACCTTAAACAAGGGAGAACTGGAGACATTCTGCTGACAGGGAGAAGGAGGGATATTATAGCAGTGCAAGAAGGAAACAGCAAACTTGCTTAGCCGTTTCCTTCAATGGACTCTCTGACATATCACTTCAATGTTGCACTGGACATTTATGGCCCTGTTAATCTGTTTCCCAGAGGATGCCCTGTTGTTAAATTTAGAAGAACATTTTCCTACTCTTCCCGTTCACAAGAAAATATACGAGCTGTAGCTCCAAGGCAGTGAATTTTCTCAAGTCTGCCATACTTTCTGAAACACTAACTGAAAACTATGAAGCTTATGAAGATGTTTCTCTGGAGGAGCTCTCCCCTTCTGTATTCATCCATTGACACTGAATGGAGTAGCAGAACAAGCCTCCATAAGTTGGCTGGTGCAAAACAGAAGGCATCAAACTCTTCATTCAAAGTTTCACACAACTCCCTTCTCCATCCACCAAACATTTTGTAATAGTGTTAACTACATCTGGACACACAAAACAACAACAAAACCAAATCACAAGTAACTGACCAAAACTTGTCAGCCAAGTTTTTCCAGAAAATAGATATGGAGACATTCAATTCCCAAACTTATGCTGCCCACTGAATATTGCAACAGTTGATAAAGGAAAGCTTGGGACAGAAACAAGTGCTCTTTTGACCTTTTTCAACAGAGAAGCTACTGTTAGTAAATTTACTGGCTGAAGGGATGCAGTGACCTTAAATACAGACAACCCACCTGACTGTGCAGAGAGTCTGTGTCCTCTCCAGCAGCATTCATGAGCTTTCCCCTACTCTCCTCAGTTTGAACGTTGGCATCTTGTCTCCCAGGTCTTTGCCCAGACATACTGGTTCCCACTTCCACCTGCCTACAGATTTCTTCTGATGTCTGTGTTGCTGTTGTCACAGTTGTTGGGGTAAAAAGACAGCCTGCTGTAGTCTGAATCCCTTTATTCCTGGTGCTTGCCCACTGCTCTTGGCTTTCATCAATTTTAACAGCCTTACTTGATTTCTTCTGCACTCTCCTTGCTTCTGTCTGAGTGCTATCAAGACCAGTCTCCATAGGCTCCCCATCCTCAGCACCAGAAGGTTTTTGATGGCAGTCCTGCTGCATTCTCTGAGGAACTGGGACCCCTTCACCACTGTCATCTGCCTTGTGTTGTTGGCACTGCCAGTCACTGGGGTTTGTATGTAATTCCTCATCTTCTTGTGTGCCATGAAAACTGAACAGATTCCCCCTGCAAACCAGTTACATACAGATCAAAACAACTGATTAAAAAAGGCAAGACAACCAATACACTGCCACTTGAGTGAAAGCACATTCAGAAGCTTAATATTGCACAGAACTTGGCAAGTATCAAATTACAAAATAATCTTTCCACATTTCTCAAGTGATTCACATGGCAACACGAATGGCTGACACCTGCAGAGGGCTAGGTGCTTTCCCAAACACTGACAAAGCAATCTCTGCTTCACACCTCAGGCATCAGCTATGCAGCATGCTTCTGGAGGTCCTGCCCTCTGGAAGCTACTGCTGCTTCAGCACTTCACTGGTTTAAACTGGCAATGGCACCCAGCAAGAAGAGGCAGGAGCACAAACAAATGTTGATGATGTCATTAGGAGCTGTCTGCACTGTCAAGTGTTAGCAGCTGCTGTAAGGGACTGTACACTGAGCCTTACTAGAAGTAAACATTTGGCTTTCCTAGTGTACTCAAGGACTGAGGAGTGAATGTCTTTCCTTCTGTCTACAGCCCAGCACTGCAACTCCCTGTTCATTACACTCTCAGGTATAACTTCTCAGCGCTCTCGAAAGTTAGGTTACTCTTTCTCCATAACCCAAAACCTCGCTGCCCTATCAAAAGACAGATTTGGAAAACACTGAAGAGGCAGATTTCTACAGCTGGCCCTCCAGCCAGTGCCCTTATCACCATAAGATATGCAGCAGTACAACCCTTTTTGAAGCAACTGGGGACAGCAAAAAATTTGCTGGAAGAGGGACAATAGCAGAAACAGTAATGAACACAACAGGTCAGAAAAATCTTGGAAGAGAAAGAAAAGGCATTTAAACACCTGTAAGGATGAACTCAGCTCTCTCATGCCTCAGATTTTACCAAATGGAATCATACAACTGCTCAAGCAGCAAAGTCTGATTACCAAGTGAGATACAAATGTGCAGCACTTATTATACTTACCCCATTGTCCCCAACATACTTCTAACTCACCAAAAGACAATGACTTAGTGCAATTTCTTTGATGTAGAAAATGCACACGTGCATATAAATCCAACCAGGACTGGCAGGCAAAGACTGTGAGGAGTTACCTAAATGGAGAAGTGGAAAGACCATGACCTCTGGCCTCATCCTCTCGACGAACTTCACAGACACGACTAAAGACAGATGATGCTTTCTGGGAGCTAGCAGCACAGATTTAAAACAAACAAACAAACAAAAAAAGCATCAGGGAGTGAGAAAATCTCTTATACAGCAACACAAGAGATCTCTAGTCCCTTGTGAAAGCAACAACTGGTACTGAGCTTGTTGATCTATATAACCATAGGGTAAGTGAGATGGTCAGTCTCAAGGTCAAGCTGTAATCTGCATAAGCATTTCTATAGACACCCTAACAGCCAAAAGCAACATTACAGTTCCAGAAAATCTAGAGTAGGAAACTGCAGAGCCATCAGGATTTTCACCATCCTACCTCTGGTACCCACCAGGGGACACAATTAGACCATTTATAGATCAGGATTTTCAGTGACAGCACAAAAAATATCAGGAATGGCAGGCATAAACTAGGCCCTGAGACATCCAAGTTCAATCTGTACCTACAAAGGCAACCCACCCTCCACCGGTAGGGAGTGACTGCCACTGCATGGAATACTCTGACAACAGATTGAGTTCATTTCAAAGCTTTCTCACTGCTTGTGTTTTATGTTTTGGCCAACATGTTAAACTTATTTCAGAAAATCAGTGACCTAGTTGTTTGTATCAGCTTCAGATCAGAGTTCTCTTTCTTCTCTTGCAGAACTCCTCAGAGATTTTACAGAAAATTACACAAAAAGGAAAGAAAGCAGAAAACTAGGTATTTGACTTGCATCCTGCACTGCACAAGACAAATTTCTGCTTTGACTACAATCAGGAGGTGGCAAAACGCTGACATTAGTAGGAAGCACAAAGCCTATAGTGAAAGAGCAGGTGGGGTACCCACCTTACCTATGTACTTAAAACCCACTGCAAGAGCTAAAGAATTCACGACATGGCTGCTACTTAAAAGCATCCCATGCTCCTGAAAACAAGAGGAAAAATTATCTGCCCAGACCTTTTTATTAACTCTGTGCAGCAATAAGCCCAGTTACCTGGCAGCAGCCCCAGTAGCAGCAGAGAATCCATCCTTCCCATCACTGCCTGTAGGCTCTGAAACAAGAAGAAGGGCAGGATGATTACTGTGTCACCTGAACAGACCTCCCTGCCCCTTCCCAGCTCCCCATGCTCAGCAAAGGCCTCCCTGTCCAACTTCTCATCACAGACCTAAGTTTCTACCAGGTTTAGACTATTAGGCCAAATGTCACTTCTCTGATTAAATTGCTGCAAAGCTTTGTTGTCCAGATTGTATTTCTAAAAATCTTTTCCCTCCTAATATAATCATACTCCCCTTCCTGTACTGTCACTGTGAGAGTACACATCACAATTACCAGTCTGCTGGAAATACCTTTCCTCACAACAGAGGCCTCTCCTCTCACTCCATCCTTGCTTAGAGCATTGCAGAAACAGAGAAACAAATTTAAGTGACACTGCCCAAAAAGAAAAATGAGAAAAATTACAGACTCAGAGACTGTCTTGGGGAATGCCACAAAAAGGTTTGAGCTAGGGCTGAGATCTAGTAGGACCTTTATGTTTCAAGGTTTCATGCTCTTACTTTCCAAGCTGAAGGGTGGGGACTCCTCACTCCCATCATTCACAGGGGTGACAAGGTTCATCCGCAGAGAGAGTTTTGCATCAGCCTCAGGGACCACATGAGAATCTCCTTTCTCACACACTTCTGACACATCTGCACTTTCCACAGTGACATTGTTGGTCCCCATTGTGCCCTCTGCTGTAACATCACTAGTTGCTATAGTGTTGTCTGGGCAACTGTCATCCACTGAAAACAGGAAAGCCAAAAAGAAAAAAAAAAAGGAAACCAAAGAAGAGTTACTGTCACTGACACTGCTGGAGTACAAATCCTGGTTCTGTTTTGTAGAAGCATTATCAGCAACAGTGCAGTAGGAGACATT
Organism: Picus viridis; assembly: GCA_033816785.1. NCBI lineage: Eukaryota > Metazoa > Chordata > Aves > Piciformes > Picidae > Picus > Picus viridis. Next base: position 14,150,135 of record CM066590.1, read on the forward strand.
TCTATCTAGAGTTCCGGTGCCTGGCAGCTTTGCAGCACAGAGCTATGTGTTGCCTGAATTAATAACCCAAACCTTACACAGAATGATGCTGTATCATCAAACACCCTTAGCTTGCTACAGAATACTCCATTACCCAAGCAGAAATACACATTTCCTTTCATCCAGCAAATGCAGGGCGTTGTTTTGTGAACCTAGCAGAGAGAGCCCTGCTAAAAGATGATGAATACTAGGAACAATCTTATTTTAGTCTAAGCTCTTTCACTGCCTGGAAAGGTCTTTTGCATTTAGTGGAGCTGTAGGTGGGACAGCACCAAGCACAAGGAAGACATGTTCTGTACCACCCCATACCCAGGGAGCAAATAGAGACGGAGGGAAAAAGGGAGACGTGGAGAAGAGATGAGACACTCCCCATAGAACAGCAATTGGTTTTGCCAAGGTAGGTCTGAGTTATCCATCAGGTCCATCCCTGAGTTATCCATCAATAGCTTCCCAACAGGCTTCCACTGCAGAACAGGATAATTTGGGTCAAACTCACCAATTGGTGTGCTGTGTCTTCTGGGTCCCATCTTAAGCTGTCCAGTAAGAGGTGGGGTTATGCTAGTCAAGGGCTGAATGACATCACCCTCCTTTGGCAAAGTAAATTGAAATGGGGTTCCTAAAAGACAGAAAACAGCAGGATTAGTAATTTCAGGGGACTAATTTGGTTCAAATACCAAAAACACAGGTTCACTGTGTTGTGGAAATGGGGAAAAGCATAACCCTGGTGCTGTCCTCTACAACACCCCACCTCCCCCAAACAGTTACTGGTTTCAGGACAGCTGCACTAACTGATCGGCCTCACACCTCGTGTGAAAAATTTTTCTTCGTGAAAAACTGGGCTGTGGTCAACTTGATGCTGCTGTCCTCAGGTCATAGATAAAAATGCAAAACGCATCTCTGCTTCAGAAATGCTCAGAATTTTCCACAGAAAACTGAGGAGAGGCCAGAAACACAAATGAAGGTTAGGACAGAAGTGAATTGGCAGAGCTTTGTGTTGCCTGAATTATTAACCTGAAACTCAAACACAATGAAGCTTTATCATCAAACAGCCTTGAATAAAAGGTCAGCAGATACACTTCAGTCACCTATAAACCCAAACAATTAGTAGCAGCCAGCTGAGGGTTAGATGATGACAGCATAAACTTGCCTGGAAAGTCAGCTTTAAGAGAAACAACAGACACTGCAGTGTGACAACCAGCTGCAGGCTGCTACCAGAAGGGCTGACCCCATCTTCCTGTCCTCTCCAGTATTTCTGCTCCTTGTGCAAGCCCCAGCACAAAGGGTCTGCAGGGTCTCCTGGCTGAGGCAGCCTATCCCTTCATAGAATTGTTTTGGTTGGAAAAGACCTCAAGGAGCATCGAGTCCAACCATCAACCTAACACCAACATGGCCATTAAACCACGGCCCAAAGTGCTATGTCCACGTTTCTCGCACAGCTCCAGGGATGGTGACCCCCCCACCTGCCTGGGCAGCCTATTCCAATGCCTGACCACTCCTGCAGCAAAGAATTTTTTCCTAAAATCCAACCTAAACCTCCCCTGGCACAATTTCCGGCCATTTCCTCTCGTTCTATCACCCAATACTATAAGGAGAAGAGACCAACCCTACCTCAAGTCTGACCTCCTTTCAGAGAGTTGTAGAGAGCGATGGGGGAAACACACTTTGGTGGATTTACCACATGGATTTTCATAGAATCAATAAGGTTGGAAGAAACCTCAGAGATCATCAAGTCCAACCTGTCACCCAACACCTTATGACTACTAGACCATGGCACCAAGTGCCACGTCCAATCCCCTCTTGAACACCTCCAGGGATGGAGACTCCACCACCTCCCTGGGCAGCACATTCCAATGCCTAACAACGCTCTCTGGGAAGAACTTTCTCCTCACCTCGAGCCTAAACTTGCCCTGGTGCAGCTTGAGACTGTGTCCTCCTGTTGTGGTGCTGGTTGCCTGGGAGAAGAGACCAACCCCTCCTGGCTACAACCTCCCTTCAGGTAGTTGTAGACAGCAATAAGGTCTCCCCTGAGCCTCCTCTTCTCCAGGCTAAGCAACCCCAGCTCCCTCAGCCTCTCCTCACAGGGCTGTGCTTGAGGCCTCTCCCCAGCCTTGTTGCCCTTCTCCGGACACGTTCAAGAGTCTCAATGTCCTTCTTAAATTGAGGGGCCCAGAACTGGGCACAGGACTCAAGGTGTGGCCTAACCAGTGCAGAGTACAGGGGCAGAATGAGTTCCCTTAAATTGAAGAGCCAGCACAAGATACTCAGATACAACTTCTAGTCATAGCCAGATGCAGTGCACCGTTCTTAAGTTACACAAGGACCTTGTGGCAAGTGAAGCCATAAATACAGGACAAAGACATCATCTCCTCACAGAAGAAACCCCAACCAGTGAAAAGCACTGAATATCCATCCAAAAACCACCATCTGCCCTGCTGTTACAAGTTTTAAAGATGTTGTTCAGCAGCTACATCATCCTTGCAACCAGTCTAAGGACCTCGGTGTATTTTTGCAGTGGGTCTTTCACAGGGCTGTTGTACTCTCACTCTATGGGCACACCACGCATTGAAAGGCCCAGTACCGCTCCTTACAAACAGCTTATGAGTGCCTATCACTGTTACAGCAGAGTACTGCCACACATATTGCTTATTAAAAACTATACTGTTCCTAAATTCAAGCATTAGTGCTGTTCTCTTGACTATGACAAACTGCCCTAAGAAATACACAGTCCCAGAGTACCAAATGCCCTGGACTTGAACACAGAAAAGTCAATTTGAGGTCACAAAACGCAATGGGATCAGAACACTTTTGAACTTTGACCAGATCCCCTCAAAGCACTACAAAAAACAAGACACCACTTCAGGTACAGCATGTTCCTAAATCATACTTTTCTCAATGACAACCGAGAGGCTCCTTCAGAACTGTCTCTCCACTGCACTTGTGCCCTTCAGCCATTCAATACTGGGAAACTTGGCATTCCAAGCTAGATTGATGCAGTGTAGCTGCTCCTTTGACTGCTGTAGCATCTCACTTCACAGAGACCACGATTCTCAGTCTTCAGTTATCACAAAAGCACAACGACCTATTGCAAGCCACTGAACAAGAAGACCTCAACAACAAAATCCCAGAACTGCCATTAACTGGCAACAGAATAACTTGACAGTAACAAAGCAGCTCGTCTCTTGGGTCCACAGAGTATCTCAAACCCTGGCAATTCAGATACTGTTTGCTACAGTGACAGATTTGGGAAACTGCCTTTTTTCCCCCTGCTTTGAAAAAAAACAGCATTTTTCAACTGTACCACTTATAAACAACATTTAAAGCTTTCCCTAAATATCATTAGAGGCAGCCCCCAAACTTTGGGTAAGATGTTGCCAAGACACATCTAAATGCCACAAAGAACATAAACCTGAAATTGATGATGTGGCTGTCTTGACTAGCAGAATACCCTAACAAATTGGCCCCAGCAATTAGCACCAGTTCCCCAGGCCAACAAAGACTCTCCTATCAGAAAATGCAATGAATTTCTTTAAAAATTAAAAGATGAACTATTACTGTCCAGCTGTGATACTCCGCTTTCATGCTCAACAATTCAGCAGTTTGCTATAACATTACAAAAGGAAGTGATGGTCACTTGTTACAGGATGTTAAAGAATGCAGAAAGCTCCCAAACGCCTGAGAGGTCCTACCACGTTCAGCAGGATGGGTGCTAGACTGATGTTCATTAAGTGGGTGTGACAGCTGGTACACCAAACAGAGCTCAACAATAGATTCATTCACGTAACAATGTCATTGGGCAAGTGGAGGTTCTAAATGTAAACCAGGACGACACAAGAACCCCGAAAGCATGGGCATTTTTACACACCTGAACATATATTTAACTCCAAGTAAAGTAACCACTGCAGCTGTTTTCAATGTCAGTGAGGTTAAAAAGCTGTGGCCACAAGGATCCAGATTCCTCTAAATCAATTTGACCTTCAATTTGTGTTAAAATATGTCAACGGATGCTTACAGCAAGTCTAGCTTGAGAGCTGCTATTGTCTTCTGTTGGAAGTCTCTCCAAAACTGACAACCTGCATAAACATTCAAATCTCCATTCCACATCTCACTGTAACCTAACTTGAACAGGTATCAACATTTACCTGTCATTCTTATCTTGCAACATAAAATGCTACCTCCATCCTATTTTTTATCATCTTGAGTTTCTTCTCACCAGCCAGTTCCATACCATTAGATGGTTACCTTTCTCAAACTCATCAGTAAATGTAAGAAAAACACATATAAGTATTACACTCAGTCCCTTTGCATCCAAGCCTCCATCTAGCACTTCAAAGTCATCTCACCTACTTCTGTTCAGACATAAAGAAGAAAGCTCTTCATCTTGCTGCTTTTTTGAAATCTGTCATTTTGAGCTTTCCAAACAGGATCACGCTCCAGAAGTCAGCACGCTTCAAGGTCACAAGAACTGAAGAAAAGGGGAGGGAACCACATAAGAACAAGCTCAAAAGGCTTTCAGGAAGAAATAGTCCAAGTTGCCATATACGGCAATAAGGATCAGTTTGTAACTGGAAAAATTAAACAAGTAGTTCAGAAAACAGTAACAAAAAAATCTTGGACTTGGGAGAATGATGTGAGTTCCAAAGAAGTTTTGAAGAAATGCACAGTTCTTGAATAACAAAAAAAAGCATCAACTAGCAGAGGAGACAAGAGAGATGTCCTTCCCTGACAAAGAAGAGAAAATTATTCAGGCCCAGTTATCAACTGGGTATGTAAAGGGGAAAAAAAAGGCCAAGTACTAGGAAATGTTTTCTAAGCAGCATTTCTTACCCTAATCTCTCAAAAAGAGCAACTCTAAAATGTTATCACTTGAACAAATCTCTGCAGAACAGACTACATGGCTATACAACAATACTGTCACCTTCAAGTGGCAAGAGAAATTCTGTCTAGCTCACAGCTCTATAGGTTCCCCAAACTGAAATCACATGCTGGTCAATCTGACCTATCAAATGGTTCACGAACACTTTCCTTGCAAGGCACCTATTTAATTCTAACACCACTGCATAACTCTATTGATCTTCCACCATGCTCCAATTGAAGGACTTAAGCTACCTAGCAAATCAGTGAGGAGTGAAATAAACCTCTAACATACCAGTCATGTTCAGATGTAAAGACAACCATCACCCAGCTGACAACCAACATTTTCAGACCCTCACTTTCCATTATCACCAGCTTCCGGAGATTGGAAGCACCTACTTTCATCATGAGAGGGAGAAAACAACATCCTGTGGTTTAATGAAAGATCACCAAGATCTCAAACACATGTGCAATCCATGACAAAGCTCTAGCACAGCTTTGTTTTCTATGACTTTCTCATCAGAGGAGTACAGAACTTGTATGTTTTATAATGAAACGAACTAAGACAAAAGCTCCACAAACTTGGGTGGTGCAGCATCCCCCATTTCTTGTGTAACTGCACTACAGCATGGCAAAGGCATTTCAATGCACCACCACAGTTTTGCCATTCCACAGCCTACACACCGGTGAGAAGCTCAAGATAAATTTGTTATTAGCTCCTGGGTCAAAGCTGCTTTATGCACCTCCACAAAGAAAATTCTCCTCTGAGAATGAAAAACAAATCAGGGGGGAAAAAAAAGTAAGGAGAGCTACAAGAGGGAAAGAACAGACTACCACACACTCTTTTCCTTTCAAGGACACTGCTGCTGTTCCTTATGGAGGGAAGAAAAAAACAAGTTACAAAAATCCCTAAGCATCATCAAGGTCACAGCATTGAGTTTTCAAAGCTGCTCTACATTTCTGCCAGCAAACAGCAAGACAGCACTAGGAACAATAATTACCTTAGCATTCTCACCCACAGTAGCGTGCGGAAGGGAAGAAAACATAAACGCACGTGATGCATGCAACCTGTAACATACACAGCTGCTCTAAGAGACACTGTTCAACACGCAGCAAGACTTGTGCTCCCTGGCAGCACTGAGGGTTGTATACAGCTGTCCTTGACAGTATTCAAAATACACACCTGTGAACTACTAACCTAAATTTACTTACCACTGGAAGGACTTGGGGATTTAGCAGATGCCCTCTCCTGTGGCTGCATCTGCTCTTCGTGCTCCAGATTCCTTGTCACAACAGTGTCCTCCATACTCTTTGGCACTTGATTCTTCTGCTGAGCCACCGGCATGTCAGTCTCTCTCTCTCGAGGTGGTGGCTGATTCCCTTTTATCATGGTCTGTCCTAATTCTGAACAATCTGGCTGTTTCTTGGCACACAACACTGCTTCTGATAGAGTATCACTCTTCAACTTGGGACACAAATTGTTGTGCTGTTCCAGTAGCTCCCCCCCGAAAGCTTAGATAAAACTTTATTGAGCTTTGGCATGTTCTCCAAATCAGCTTTAAAGGGCAATTTATCCATGCTCTTTGCCTCTCTGGTGCCAAAAGTAGAAGTATCTTCTGAGGGTTCTTTTCCCTGGCTTTCTGGTCCAATCTCTTCTAATCCTTGGGCCTGATCAGACAGATTTTTGCCCTGATCAGACAGATTTTTGCTATTTTTACATGAACCATCAACAAAATCCACCTCCATATCTTCATGACACTGAACTTCCTTTTCAAAACTAAACCTTTGAGAAAGTGCCATATTATCAAGGGATCCATCTTCACTCATTTGCTTCTCTTTTACTTGCTCTTCTTCTTCTTCACACTGAGTCTCAGGAACAGCCTCAGGTTCAGAAGTCTCTTCCAATGGAGAATCCTCAGACTGTGCTTCTCCACCCTGAGCATATGGCAAAATCCCAGACAGACCAGACTGATCTGCAGCAGCCTGACTTCCAGAAACACACTTAGTCTCCTTATTACCTGTAGGGCCAAATGACCCTTCTTCTGCTACATGTGCACTATCTGATTTTATTGCAGGCTTTCCTGCAGTCAGTAAATCCTCCTTTTTCTCTTTCTCACAGTTTTCAGAGAGTGCATGGTCACCTGAATCCAGCCTTGGTTTAATGGTGTCACTCTCCACAGAACAGAGTTCCAAGTCTGAAGCCTTGCATTCAGAAATCACCTCTACCTGTGTGGTTTTATTATCTTGGTCAATGCTCAGAGAGCCTGAACTGACCTCTGTATTTGTGGGCTGGCTACACTGACTTGCAGAAAGCATCAGCTTGCAGGACTCAGAAGGCTGTGACACAGAGTCACCTGCAGTCGTCTTTGACAAAGTATCTGTGCATCCAGAGGGATCTTCTGGTAAGCATAAATGGGTTAAAGCAGCAGCTTTCTCTTCTCCTTCATGGTTCTTCTCAGGGCTCTGAGTTGGAACAAAGATATCCTAAAATCAAAAAAGTGGGACACAAAGTACCAGGACATCCTGATTAGGGATGTTTGTTATTCCTTCAACATTACACTGGATTATCAAGCAGAGCAAGCTCAGCACAAACTCCAGATGAAAAAAGCCCCAGACTTCCCCCTCCATTTGCAAGAGTCATACTTGCCCTGCTCTTGCTGAGAAATATCATCACCCATTGCTTTTTAGTATCTCTGTGGCAAAGTCAGGCACAATCCTTGGTACACCCCTCACTGCCAAATCATGAAGCACAGGTCAAGTATGACAAGTAACTAACTAGTTTTAGTCAAACAACCAAGGGTTCTGGAAAGATTCTCTGTAGGAATCTATTATATTAGCATGAAAGCCACTTTCAGCTAAAGAGAAGTCCTGCTTTGACTACTCAAGGCTCTAGTACAACCTTTATTTTCTGCTGTTAAATACCTTTCAATGGTAATAACTTCCAGAAAGAAAACAACAGATAATAAGAACAAGCAACTTGAAAAATGCAGCAAATGAATCCTATTCTTGCAGGTGAAAACTACTTTCTCCATGACAAATGATAGTAAAGTCTATGCTGATAAAAGTCTAATTTATGTCACAGTTTTGAGATGCAGGAGGCCCAGTTCAGCATTAGAAAAGAGAAGCCTTTCACAAAGGGAAAGGAAAACCAAAAAAAAGGCACTAAAAAAGATTTTTAGCATATATTAGAAGACAACAGATTCTAGGTTAATGACTCACTATGCCCTCTAAAGCTGTTCTGCATGCTCTCTACAGGATAAACTGCCATAAAGTATGATCAATATATAGCTGTGACTGGTGCAAACAGGGAAGCTCAACACAGAAGCACAGAGGCTGACACAAACACACATCCTCTGCAGCAGAAAAGACTTCACAAAACCTCAGAAAAGACTCCACACTATCCCTTACATGAGAGAACTCTGGTTGTGATGGTATAGATAAGGATCCTGGAAAGAAGTTTGGGGCACTCTGGGACACTGGAGTTGAAGCCTGTGGCAAGCAAGCAGGTTCTGGTGGGATACATGGGATGGGCACCTCTTCCAGTGTATTTCCTCTCTCCTTTCCTCTCAGCTCTCTTCCTTCTGCAGGGGCAGATATATCCATCTGTTCATCTGGTTAGAAAGAGCAAAGAACACATGACCAGTAAATTCTTGTGTTGTACCTAAAGTTCCCAACATTCTATAAAAAGGCTTGTCCTCAGTGGCATATGCAACTTTCTCATACTTTAATGCATGAAGCTGAAAATCCTCTCTCTAGGTGAATTCTTTTTGGAGGAGGAAAAAGAAAATAAGCCAAGATCAACAAAAAATTCCTTATCACTACTTTGCTACACATCTAAAATTTCTACAGCTAGAAAAGGGTATCTGGAATGTATAAAAAGCACACCTCTGATCTTTCTTTTTCCTTTTCCTGTCTTTATTAAAAGGAGCCACACTCAAAGCCTGGCTAACAAAACACCTATTCCAGAAGCATTTCACATTCTGTGACAGCAATCTAGCAGAGAAGGATAATGATTTTGTATCCTACAAGTCTGCATGGATGGATGTGTTATCTCTGATGGCAAATGGGTGCTGAGAGAGGATGTTTAATAACCAAGGTATCAAATAGAACAATTCCTCCTTTGCCAGAGCATTCTAAAATGCTGACATATGAAAGCTTTTTAAAATACTGTGCATGTCATCCAAGTTCAGATAAAGTAACCATTACAATATAGTCCTCCTCTGTCCTTTCCATTGCCCTAACAGTACAGCCTTAATTCACATCTGCCTGAAGCAAGACTGGCTTGTTATTAAGAAAAGAGAACAACTACAAGCAGCAATCTCTATCCCATATGAAGTATTTCCCATCTTTCAAGTGAAGGGGAGCTAGCCAACAGAACTAGTTTTATTATGATAACTATGAAGGAAATATCAACAATACATCAGCACCTGAGTCAGAAATATCAGAAATATAGATCTCCACCTACCTCTTTCAGGGCTCTCAATCCTGTCTCACTCTTTACATATAATTTTAGTAGGTTTTGAAAGCACAGAGCACTGAAACACAACCACAGACCAGTATGCAGAAAAACTTACCTTTGCCTTGCTCCTGTTCAGTAGGACTGTTGGGGACAAGAGCATTGGATCCAAAGGCAACAGGAGGAGGAATAACTAGGCCTGAAGATACACTGCAGATCAAAAAAGGGAACATGTGAATGAGGACCACACATCACAGAAGGATGCATTGACTTCTCCCCAAATGTAGCTTCAGCTTGTCACAGCCCAAATCCTCTCATAAAAGGGGAGTGTCAGGTGTTTACTAGCAAGAGACGTGAGAAATGGCCAGTGACCATATGGGCATCATTAGTTCATTGCTTCACAAAATAAAGCCATGCTTCTCTCACAGTGCAAAACTAAAACACTGATTGCTTAAGCACAGGTACTTAATTAAAGAGTGGTGGGATTGCACTACTGCAAACTGAGCTGCTGCAATAGCCCGAGTGTGTTTTCTGCTTACATGGGATGATTCTCCTGCTGTCCAGAAAGCTGCAGCAGCTGCAGGCTGCGGGCAGGGGTGCATGCTGGAGCACTTTCCTCTTTCACCCTTGTGGTCTGAGAGTCACACCCTGCAGTGGTTTTCACAAATGGAAACAAGATCAGAAATTGTCCTGGGTTAACACAGGTGATCAACAGATTCAATTAAACTCATGACAGAAATCTAGCCAAGACGAGCAGAAAGTTCTGAGAAATGATATTCACACTGCACAGCTGCTTCTCAGGTAGGCAAGGACAAGCTGATTTTCCACAGAGTTGAAGCAGCTATACATATGAAATGTTACCATTATATAATTAAGGAGAAAAGAAAAAAAAAGTTTGCACCTACAGTATAGATTTTTATCAGATCAGACTGTACAAGTCTTCCTAATTTGGGATTTTAAAGGAAAAATTCCCAGTGGCTCCAACATTAGGGATAACCACTCTTCCTGATCCTATTTCATATAATCTCTTCTCCTACAGGGAAAGAACATTCACCTAGATGCCAAATAGAACCAAAATTGCAGTACAAAGGTTTCGATTTCAGGATCCTGTTTTATCCCAAACAGGAAAGCCAATTCAGAGGAGTGAGGTGGAATGCCAAATTAACCCAGTATAAGGAAGGAAGTCTGCAGTTTTGCCTACACTACTTAGCCACACTTCAGATTGTGTGTCACGACAAAGGGTGAGCATTCTTGCCAGTTTCAGAAGAGCATAAAAAGGTTGGGGTTTTTTGTTTGTTTTGTTCTTCAAGGGACGCAGCAAGAAAGGAAATTGAATGTATTTAACAAGCCAGTGTAACTGTTCTAACACAAAGTAACATTCAGACCTTGTTCCACAGTATAGTGAAAGGGGTTATGGACTTTTGTTTCCAAAGCACTGTCAATTTTAGCAGAAATTATGGGAAAAATACTCACAGCACTCTGCACCCTGAAACACTGCATGACTAGAACTATCATTAGGGATGATGATTATGACGATCTTTGAGACAGATATTTTGGCTCTGCATGTCTGTTGTTACCTGTCACATTATTCTCAGGAAACATCTCTTCTTGACTTGACAAGACATCCAATTCCTCATGGCCAGAATCAAGGGATTTCTCAGTTTTAGTGGGGTCAGAAACAGGCATTTTTTTCCTGGCATGCTCGTCTGCTTCCTGCAGAGTTCTGGAAAAGCAAAACACAGTCACTGACCTGAGAAATTCAAAGTATGAAGTAATATTGCAATGCTGTAAGGGAAATCTATCAGCACAAATGAGAGCTATTCACTTGTGTATACCACAGGAAGATAAAAAAAGAGAGAGAAAGGAAGACCAGCCTCTCTCTCCTGACAAAACAACAAAACGACATGCCCATCCTTGACAAGCAGCATTTTCAGAATTGTTTTCTAAGTTTTCTAGTGATGTTCCTAATCTAAGTGATGTTTCAATGGAATGCAGATTGTTCTACTGACTTCTATTCAGTGTGCATACTAGGAATTCTGTTTCACCTCCTTTTTAATATTCTTTTGTATCAGAACATAAGAATACAAGATGAGCTAATTATTATTCTGTCTGGCATAAAAGATAGTTTTCAAGAAACTGAAGTTTCACACTTAGAAATAATTAAAACCAGAAAGCTTGCAACTGCAAACACTCAAAAGCATCCCAGCATAACTATCACATAGCATCCAGATTTCTCCAGTGAGGCCAAAGCCCGTGGTGCAATGATTAAATTATCTTGAAATAACTTCTGTGACTTAAACTGAATAATTACCTTTAATATATTCCAGGTGCTTAAGAAATTTATTAGCATATGTTATTATCAAGTGCGTTCTCCCTTGAAAATAAACCTATTGGTATCTGTGCTTAAGAGTTGCAGACCACCTCTTTTCTCAGCTAGGAATGCTAAAAGCACTCCTTAGTCATCACTGCTGCAAAAAGGTCTCATCATTACTGTATCTTTCCCTTTACTTCTCTCTTTTGCCTTGAAGCCTGAACCTTCCTACCTCTAAAAATCTAGTAAAAAAAGACACAAATCTACTCCCAGAATGTCAGCAGGAGACCTACAAAGAACATGGACTGCTTTACCTTTCAGACTTCTCTGACTGGCCTTCCAAACCAGTGTCTGCTGCTGTGCTGGAGACAGTTTCTGTGCTATCCCCATGCAGTTCTAACAAAAGAGAAAATAAACAAACACACACACACTATTTGTTACTCAGGTCACCTGGATTAATAGACAAAAAGACGTACAGCTCTGTAAATTACAGATATCAAGATGAGATTTATATGATAACAACTAAAAGGACAGGATGAGGTTTTTAACAGGGAGGGAATTCAACATTTGACTGCCTGAATATTCTGGAAACAAATTAGGAAAGAGAGGTGCACAAACCAATGACAGCACTTGGCCAGCTACAAGAAAACAAATGACCTAGCTCAAAGGAAAGAAAAGGCAATTTTTTTTTTTTCAAGCACCAATGAGCTATCAGCTATATTTTCTGTCTAAGAAACATAGCATCTATAACAAAGAAATCAGGAAAAAAATGACAGAGCAACAAAAGAACATTCTCATATACCATCTTCAGCATCATTCTTCACAAGTCTGGAAGAAGGGACAGCAGTGGCTCCAGGGTGAAAATGCTGCGTAGCATCTTCTTCATTAGGTACAAAGTCACTCTCAAAGTCCTGGCTCTGTGAGAGCTCTAGAGCTCCAAACTGCAGCTGTGACATGCCTGTATCTAATGACAAACACAATCTACTAATACATATATACCCCACCCCCCAAAAAAAAACCCAAAACAAACACCAAAAAGTCTAAGAGCCATCATTTCACAAGGGAAAAAGATACAACCTCTAAGAAGAAACGTATTTAGGCTATTGCTGAAACTCTGAATAAACTAACAGGCTCTGATCTCACCAATACTAATTAAAAATATGGTAAGAGAGCAGGGAGAGTGGCCCTTAACGCAGAATCCAGTGTTAATCAGCAAAGTCTTACATAACACCATTAGGAACTGCAGATTTTTGATTCTATGATCATAAAACAATTCTGATAACACATAGCCTGTGCCTGAAAGTCTGATGATGACAATCATCATGCCAAGAGTTCTTTGCCACAAAAAGGCTTCATTTCCTAATGCCCACCATCCATGCCTCTTCTAAGCCATTTCCTGTCACCAAGTCCCTCGTTAACAATATGAAGTCACAATTATTTATTTATTTTTACCACAAAAGCACGCAGATCAGCCTCCAGAGAAAAGACGACAATTTCTGACCCATTATTATCGGCACAACTACCCCTAGAGCAACAAAGGAGGCAGGTGAACTGAAAAACTGCACAGGTGCTTGTCAATTCACAGCCCCAAGAAGACACCTGAAATGGAGAAGTCACCTTCTACACAGGGCGAAGTAGCACTGTCCTCTGCATCACCTTCACCTCTTTCTCCAGCCTTCCCAAGGACACTGCAACAGAGAGACTCGCATCGCCTCGGCGCTTCCCGATGGCTGCTTTCTCACAGCCGGCAGTGTTCCCAGAGGCTGCCTCGCAGCTGCAGCACCTGAGCGGGCACTCCCGACCCCTCTGAACCGCGCACCCCGGAACGACGTAAGGCCGGGCCAGCAGCGGCCACAGCCAGCACTGACCCCGTATTCTAAGCCCATCCTCGACCCGCAAGATTCCGGGGCCCCGTACCTGTTCTCCACGCCAGGTGGTTGGACTTCCTCAGCGACAAGGTCCTGCGGACCAGCGACGTCCGAGCGGGCAGGGCTCTCCATCGGCTCTGCAAGCAGAGCACCGTTAGCACAACCGCGCCCCCAAGCCGGGCAAGACGCGACGGCCTGCCCAGCTCTTACCTGGGAGTCGCTCCCGGGCCGTCCCGCCACTCGCGGGTGCCCGTCTGCCGGCTGGACCACAGATGACTTCCTGCAAGACAGACGCGTCAGCGCCGGGCCGAGCCGGATTGGGCCGAGCCGGATTGGGCCGAGCCGGGTTGGGCCGCACCGCCGCCGCGCTGAGCGCTCACCAGCACGGGGCTCGGGCTCCGCCGGGCCGGCAGCCGCCGGGCCAACACGCCGAGGCAGGCCTGCTCCTCGTCCTCCAACGAGACGGCGCTCTCGGGCTGCGAGTCCTCAACGATCAGAAGGGGCGTGGCCTGCTGCGAGAAGCCGAGGTCCAGCTGGCTGCTGCCGCCGCGCTCCATGAAGGGGTCCGCGGGAGACGGCGCACCCGAGGGAGACCAACCGCGGCCCTACGCCTCCCGCCCGCCGCCCAGCCCGGCCGGTCCGCCCCTCCGCACCACGCTTCCCGCGGCCGCCATCTTGCAGCGCGCCGATTGGCGGCGCGCGACCGCCCGCCCCGCTGCTACCAAGGAGACGCCGGCCCGGGCGCCGCCTGGCGGCCCAGCTCAGGCGAGGGGGACGGCCCCCCCGAAAGGGGCCGGAGCCGGGGCACCGGGCACCGGGCTCCGCACCGGGAGTACAGCCCGCGGAATCGTAATGCCGGTGGGTGTGGGGAGCTGTCGTCCCCCGTTTCCTTTAGCGAAGGGTGACGCCGAGGAGATAAAAAAACCTCCCCCTGACCTCCGTTCCGACCCGCGCCAGGGCCTCCGGTCAGGGCTCGCTCGAGAGCAAATACAGCGACTTCGGCTAGCGCAGGAGGCAGGCTGAGGGGCTCAGGCCGAGGACAGTTCCGGGGCAAAAGGTTCAGCACAGTGCCCTACCAATCCCCTTTCACCAACAGTACCAAATGCTCCAGCTCTGGCACCAAACTGAACACTGCTGCTCTCAGTCAAAACCGAGTATGTTAAATGTTTAGGAAAAGTGAAATCTGATTAAGGGCAGTTACTGAAGATGCCTTAGGCAGGAATTGTAATAATATTGGTGGTATTCAGCATTAAAGTTTTTGCCTAAAAACTAGTTCATTTGAACAGACTAATTTAAATCTGCTTTTGCATCTGTCTGTATTCTGTAGATGAGAATTCCATGCATTTTATTTTAAAGCCTTTGGTAGAACCAAAATGTAGAAACCTGGGGGGAAAAAAATATAGCTGTCCTGGTATTATTCAAAGTTATAGCCAAAAGGCTGTACATAGTGAAACACTGTAAATATAAGTTTGTGTTAACACATTTTGTGTGTAATGTGAAATCCAAGTTTGCACATGCATGTTAAAACCATTAAAACAGGCTATACATATTTAGAATTCCTGAGCAGGAAGGATGCTGTAGCAGTTGGTGGTTCTGCTCCCAGATGTTCCTTTAACACATTATAAATTGTACTACTGGAAAGCTTTCCTGGTTTCAAAAACACATGCAACTTCAGATACTGCCTGAAACTTGCCCTAATGTGAAAGAACTCCACGAGGCCTATGATTACTAAATCCTCCTTTTGAAAGTTTACATTTTTCATAGGCCTTTGTTTGATGTCTGAAGCTAGATGTCACATACACAAAATACTTTCTCCCGAGGAACTGAAAAAGAGATTGGAGTCGTGATGAGACACTTGCCAGTCTATGTATCACCAAAGTTTTAGAATGGGCTCTTGAAGTTTGTTCAGTTCCCTTCAAGCAGAATCCTACTTCCATCAGAATGAAAGCATTTTAAATAGTCTTCCTTTATGTTTAGTCTCAAAATCAAATGATAGAATTCCTCTTTTATTTATTGACAAAGTAAAAAGTAAAGCTGTCTTCTAAGCACAAGTACAGCATGAGCCCTCGTTTTTTAAAGCAAGCACTCCACTAGTGATCCTTGCTAGACTTACTAGTGGGTTTCCAAGTATCTTCACCTTTAGTCTCTAGGAATAAGCTCTTTATCAACAGAAGATTAAACAACTCTATCCTTCCTCATAGCATTTCTTTACACTTCTATCCTGCCAGCAGCATTTCCTTATTAGCCTCCTAGAGAATATCTGCTCTTCCTGAATGTGTTTTAAATGCCTACCTAACCCAACTCCTCTGCTGAGAAAAAAGACCACTGTGTTTATAACAACAGAATTACATGCAACTAGGCAGACAGTGGCCATTCATAAAGTATCTCTGGGAAGAAAATATGGGAACAGAAAAACAAAGACTGGATTTTGAGAAGTAGGCATCAAAACACCTCAGAGAACTAGCAAGTAACACTTTGGGACACAAAAAAGGCTACAAAGAGGTGGCAGGTTTTTTACTAAAGGCACAAGTGTAAACTACCTTAATGCAAAGAAAGGACAAGAAACACAAAAGAAAAGGGTGATCTGATTCAGGTAGGACAAGAAAACAGAAGAATGGCAACAAGATAATCAGACCTATCAGCTTTCTTAAAGGATCAGTGTAAAAGAACAGCAGAAACAAAAAAGGGCAAAAATTACAATAGCCAGAGACATCATGAGCAATAAGAAAATTATCTATAGACATACTAGCAGGAAAACAGCCACCATAAGAATTGCTGCTCTGCTGTTCTAAAGGAATGGTACTGGGTGGCTAAGGTCAAGAAGGCAGAAGCATTTAGTATTCTTCTCTAAAAAAAGTTACCAGCAAATGGGAGCTAGGTCAGTTAAGGGCAGTATTTCAGCCCTGAAACGAGGCTGAAACAGGTTAAAGAGTTCTTATCTGGGACAGGTGTTTTAAAAACTGTTTAGTCCAGAATCCTTCTCAAAAAAGTTGTCTTAGAAGTGTTACTTTTAAAAACTCATGGAGGATAATGAGGTATCTGAAGACTAAAAGTGATAAAAGTGCCACTCACTCTCAAGATTCCTGCCAAATCCTTCAAACTCTGATAACAAGTCATCAAACAAACTACCAGTTTGTATCTAGAAGATAACAAGTTAGCAGCCAACACAAGGCACATAGCATTGATCTGATTTCTTCCCATGTCAGAGCAACAGGCCTCATGTACAGAAAAGAAGTAGCACAATAACAACTTCAGTAAGATATTTTAGCAGCATCTGTGCGGTGTTCTCATAAGCAAACAGGGGAAGAATAGCTTCTGTTGAATATCCAACCCAGAAAATAATCACCATCAGTTCTATGTTGAAACAGGTATGTTTGGGTGAGGGTCAGATCATTAATGAGTTACTCCTATTCTGTTCACTGCTTTCTTTCATCACCTTGGTCCCAAATACAATTACCAAATCCACAAGCAATCTGAAACTGAGAGGGATTACAAGTCCTATAAGAAAAAGTATAATATAAGAATTTTTTAAAAAGTTCTTAAAACTGGACATGGAACAGTGCAGGTAAGAGCAGCATTCTACAAGAGGAAATTTGATATGGGACTGTTAGTGGCTAGAGGCTGAGGGAGCTGGGATTGTTTATCCTGGAGAAGTAGAGGCTGAGGGAGCTGGGATTGTTTATCCTGGAGAAGTGGAGGCTCAGGGGAGACCTTGTTGCTGTCTACAACTACCTGAAAGGTGGTTGTAGCCAGGAGGGGGTTGGTCTCTTCTCCCAGGCAACCAGCATCAGAACAAGAGGACACACTCTCAAGCTGCACCAGGGGAAGTTTAGGCTCGAGGTGAGGACAAAGTTCTTCACAGAGAGAATTGTTAGGCATTGGGATGTGCTGCCCAGGGAGGTGGTGGAGTCACCATCCCTGGAGGTGTTCAAGAGGGGATTGGACGTGGCACTTGGTGCCATGGTCTAGTAGTCATTAGGTGTTGGGTGACTTGTTGGACTTAATGATCTTTGAGGTCTTTTCCAACCTTATTGATTCTATGATTCTATTCTATGATTACTGTAAAATAAAGCACTTGGGGGCATGGTGCCTGACAAAACTGATTGTGAGTCAGTGTCAGGCTGCTGCCACAGAAAAAGGTGTAAACAGAAAGGATTATACTAATGTATAGTATGCATATGTTTGGTATGTGAAATGATTCTTGTGCTCTACACCAGCAATGCCTAAGCTAAGTGCTACCTCCAGTGAGAAGACAGCAAAGGAACTGGCTATCACAACAGTCTTCAAATGGAAAAAAAAAAATCAGTGGCAATTCAGTTTTCATACTCACAGCTTAGAGGACAACTGTGAATTCGTTTACATGAACTGCAAATAGGTTTAAAGATAAAGCAGACATAAGCAAAAATATTTTCAAAGTAAGCCAATGAAGCTCTGAAGATTATGCAGTCTCTAACATTTAAGACTTCATTTTTCCAAAACTGTATCAAACAAGTACAGCTGATCTTGGTCTGAATCAAGAAACTGGAGTAGGTGATCTCCAGGATTCCCTTTCAGTCTCGTTTTTGCTGCAATTCAATACTTCAGTCCAGGTAGTCCAATTAGTAAATGTGAAATCTGCATGTGAGTTTCAGAGCCGACTGCACATCTTGTGCGTTAAATTTGCAATCTCTTTTTTCCCCATCTTTTTTATTTTAATGCAGCGAAAAAAAAAACAGCCTGCTTTCTTTATAATACACAACTCTTTGATCTACATATCCCCCCTCAGCTTGATGACTGCCTTTCTTCTGAGTCTCATCACACATTATGAATAGGGTGTGGTTACCTTCATCTAAGGAAAAGGGCAAAATTAATCTTTGCTTCCTTTCCCTTCCAACAACACATGTCCAGCACCAGACCTTCAATGAACAAATGTAGGAAGGCTGTTTTTTTATATTTGGATTAGTTTTTTCTGAGTTTCTACAGACTTTGCTCTAGACAGTTGGAACTAAAGTTTATTTTGTTCTGAATACTCCTTTCCAATGCAGTCTACTAATTAGGATGTGAAACTGTGCAATGGGACTCATAGAACTCATTCTCATTTCCTACATTGTTAGCCTGTTTCTCTCACTGCAGCCCCTGGCCCCAGTTTCAAAACAGAGGGAATTAGATACCCGAGCTAGCTATGATACCTAACAACAAAGCTAAACCTACTAACGAAGTAAGGATCCTACTTGTCTTTGAAAATCTAGGTTTAAGCATTGTACTGTATTATTACAATTGCTATTATTTACATTGGAAACACATATAAAAGCTGCCTGGCCAACATCTGTGTGCATTATCTCCTGCTCTAATCTGAAAAAAAAAAAAAAAAAAAAAAAAAGTACTGCGCAGAATTCACCATTCTCGGGGCCTTTGAGTCTCGTGGCAGGAAGAACGCCGGGTATGCCACCAACTAACGGACAGGTATGCGAAGCGCCGGAGGAGCCGGGTGCCCCCAGCTCCGCCCTTGCCCGTGCTTGCAAACGGCCCGAAGTGGCGGTAGAGTGGCCGCGAACACCCGCGCTTGCGCCTCCCCAGTTCCGCCGCTCACAGCGAGCCAGAGCCCCTCATCCTCACGGCACTACGATGCCTTTGAACGCCTCGGCCACCTCCGGCAGCGCGGCTCGGGCGCCCCGAGCAGAGCGCGCCTCACCCGCGCTGCGCCGCTCCGAGGCCCACAGCCCCGCTCCGCCCCACCGCGGCGGCCGTGCCGCGGCGCCGTCCCCGAGCTCCCCGGGCTGGCCCTGCGTGGCGCCCCGGCCCGCAATGGCGAGGCAGGACCGAGGGGCTGACCGGGCCCCGCGATGCCCCAGCGTCCCCACGCCCCGGCCGCGGGGATGCCCTGCGGGCTCTACGGGCCAGTCGGCGCCGACCTGGCCGCTTCCCGGGCCGGTTTCCGCCGAACGAAACACAACGGACAAAGCGGCCGCGGGCAGGGGCCCGCTTTACCTGGTCTCAGCCGGGAGCCGGCAAGCAGGACCAAAACCGCCGCTTCAGGCGGAGGAACAGGCACTCGAGCCACACCACCGCCCGAGGCCAGGCCCACCCCGCTGACAACAAGCGGGCGGCGACGCGCAGGTCCCCGTCCGCCCTGCCCCGCCCCGCCCCTAGGGCTCTGGCGCTACCGCGCCCGTGCCGGGGTCGGGGGATGGCGGCGCAGAGGGCGTCCGAGGCATCGCCATTCAGGAGCGGGGAGTCGGGCAGAGCTGCTGGGCGGCCGGAGCGTAGAGCGCCGGCCGGCCCCGGATCCCCGCAGACCGAGGCCCACCCCGGCAACCCCGACAACCCCGAGGAGCGGGGGCTTATGGAGCTTCAAGAGCAGTGCTTCAAGAAGTAGTGGCGCTTCAAGAGCTATGGTGTCAGAGAAGACTAGCGCCTACCATAGTTTCATTAGATAAGCATAAAGGAGGCAAAAGATAAGGATTAACCCTCAGCTTTGGGATATTTTTCACAGTTCGACATGTCTGTGACATCATAACTTCTCACAGATGAAAACAACTAAAAGACATTGTGAATTCTATAGACGAAAGTGACATGTTACAAAGAAGTTTGGGGAACGTAACTAGAAGGAATGTCGTCTTTAAGGAGGCCCAGGCTTTTATCACAGGCATCCCTACTATATAAACTTTGCCCAGGCTTTTATCACAGTCACCCCTACCATGTAAACTTCAGAAATACGTTAAATTTTGCTTTCAGACTTGGTACTTGTCTGGCTACCACACAGAATTTGGTCTTTGAGAGCTTGTCTGGTCTAATGACTAGAGAGCTCTTCCTAACTTAGGAAGAAAAAAAGAAAGTGTATGGACTTTAGAAGCAAAGTCCTAGGAGGACTACAGAGATGCTGTTTGCCACTGTAGGGAGAAAATGTGTACAGCCAAAGCTTAGTTGCAGTTGATGCTGGTCAGTACTGTGGTGGGTAAACAAAAAAGCTTTTAAAAGTATGCTAACAGCAAAAGAAGGACAAAAAAACCCATTGGTCCATTACTTGATGAAGTTGCTCACCTCACAAACCAGGACAAAGATAAAGCAGAGACATCTTATGCCTTCCCCACCTCTGTCTTTCACACCAATGATAGGCCATGGAAAGGCCAGAGCCCTGGCTTGGACAGCTGGCACTGATGGAGTGGTAAGTTCCTAGATGACTCAGAGCTCATTCAGGATTTCGTGCTGTAGTTGAATTCATGTGAATCTATGGGTCCTAATGTGATTCATCCCAGGAGATTGAAAGAGCTTGTCCATGTTATTTTGAGACCTTTCTCAGTTATTTATTAATGGTCTTGGGAATCTGGAGAAGTCCCAGCTGACTGAAAACTAGCAAATGTCATTCCTATTTTCAAGAAGGACAAGAAAGAGACCCTGGTGATTACAGGCCTGTCACTCTCAATTTGGTGCCTGGTAAAATTACAGGGATTATTGTAAGAGTTATTGATAATCACTTAAAACCTGATGCAGCTATTGGTCCAAGCCAACATAGGTTTGTGCAGGGAGAGGCATGTGTCATACCATTTAATGGCAAGGTTACCTGTCCAGTGGATATGAGGAAAGGGGAAACAAACAGGTGAGAATTCCAACCACTTTTTATTTAATACTTAATTAAAAGTCATCTTGGCTTCAAAGAGGGATTGCTGCATCAATACATATTAGTGCCTTTATTTGTCTAATAAATATCCACCTTAATTCCAGAGCTCTGGAACTCTGGAAATGACATGATGAATACACATGATCATTCCGTAGGCACTCAGATCCTATTGCTGATCACAGATGCCATTGTTCCATATTGCACAGGAGATACTCTATCTTCCCACACTTCCTGTAAAACAAAAGTAAGAGGAGTAGGAGTGCTAGTCTGATAGATCACCCATGGGGTTAAATCAAAGCAAAAGCATATATGGTTTGCGCAAACTGAAGGGATTAGCCCTCTGTTCCTGTATCTTACAACACGTCCTGAAAGTGACAGTATAAATAGCCATCCATCTCCATCTGTGCATGGAAATATTCTCAAAGTTGTGTTCTTCTGCTTCACATAAGGATAGCTGTGTTCACCACAGGAGAGATCAAGACCTGAATAAAGTCCCTTTAGGCAGTCACCTATTTCCCCCTGCTTCCTAGAAACAGGGAAAATGACATTATATTTTACTTCTGTTAAAGGCATTATCCTCATTCAGATACTGCTGTAGATCTCTGGTTCCTGGAAGTATTTTCATTTGTCTGAACATTTTTAGTTGTGGAGGACAGGAAATCATCATTCCATTAGCCTGGACTTCAGGACTGAGAAAATAAATCGTGGAGATTGTCCTTCCTGTGATATTATGAAGATCCTTTTTAGGCTATTTTGAGCTGACTTTCTAAATCCATTTTTATAATGGTCATTTACCTGTGATTCATCATCCTTCACTGCTCAGAGGTAATCCTTTTGTCTGCTTTTACCACCTCTTATTCTGTGATGTTTGGTAAGACCTCTAATACCTGTCATCAACCCAGTCAGCTTCACTTGGGTGCCAGCTACTGCTGCATGAAACCAGAAACTTATACCATAATTGCTATACGGATCTATTGTATGGATCCAGAGCGTGAATTTACAGTGAAAAGAGGGAACTTCCCTCATTTCCTTGCCTTATGCAGTGCACACACACTGCTACTCAAGCCACCCCAATTCTGCCATAACCACTGACAGTTGTGATTCAGATCAGAAAGCAACAGAGAGATAATTTCTGATTTCATGATAGAATTATGTTTTGATAGTACAGTAGAAGCACACAAATAGATCACATAGTGAAATCCCATCTCTTAACTGTAAACAGTCTTCCCTAGAGGTTCTAGTCTCTGTGGTACAGCACTGTGCCTGGATACTCTTTTTAGGCTTTCACTCCAGTTTGCATGTCTCCTGTTTCATTTCTCTTTGGCAGAAAGCCAGCTGGAGGAGCATCTCTGCACTGCAGTGAAAAGCTGCAGCTCTGCAAAGCTACCATGTCATAAATAAGCAGCAAGTATTAAGACTAAGTCACCTGAAAATAGAAGGTACTTCTACCAGCTGATAATAAAATATCTGAAAATCTTTCATCCTCATGTTTTGTTGCCATGTTTTCCCTCCATGATCTACAATTCCACTTTCATGACATAATTTATTGTATGCTGGAGTTTATTTGCAGGTTCATTACTTTATTCACACATTTACCTGCTTCAGTGCAGTCCTTAGACAAACCAAATCAATGAAGGTTACAACACACAGAAAAAAATGAATCCCTTTCAGTAGGCTAATTATCTTGTTTACAAGATTTATTTCATAAAAATCACAGCCAGTAATATCACCACAATGTAATGTGAAATAGGCCTATTGTATCTTCTCTTGACTTATCTGTTGGAAGATAGAGCATCTTTTGATTAAAGATCTCAAGCTAGTAGTATCAGCTGTAACCTACAGAGATCGTTATTCTAGATTTGCCCCCTTTCAAGTGGTCGACTTTTTCACCAGTCACATCTGCTTGTCAGAACTCCAGCTGTCCCAACCTTATAAAGATTCAGCTGCATCCTCGTTGCAGGCACGGTGGGTGCTAAGGAACAATAGAGGGCAGGACACTGCTTTGTTTCCCACCAAGCTTCCCAGACCTGTAGCTCCTCTCTACGGAAATCTTGTGGACTGCAGAGACAGAACCTGATGCTCTTTTGGGAAATGCTCCAGGTTACTGCTGACCTGACTAGTTTTACAACAGCTGGGTTGCTTTTCCACTCAGCTACATCAGCACAGGATGGATCTCCCTTTCTTTGTCAGGAAAGACATGGCTTTTTCTATCTGAAGCTACTTTCTGGTGGTTGTCCCCTGCTCGGCATGCACAAGTCGCATGTTTTGAGTTTGCTCAGCTTTTCTGCATACTGAAGTACTTTGAAGATGGGGCTGGCTAGAAGAACTATTAGTGACAGGGATTTGTGCCCTGAATTAAGGCCCTCTCTGGTCACCCTGTACATCAAGAACTCCTGTCTACACAGCAGCTGGCAGCTCAAAACAGTACACTGGCAGCTAGCAAAATTCAACGAGATTTTTGTTTTACCTCCTGTTTCTGGAATCCAGGAAAACTCATCACTTATTGCCAGAGACCATTTAATTGAACAGGAAGGCCACCAGGAAGAGCTGTTCTGCCTACTACCCAGTGATGGAGCAGGCGTGTAAAGGATGCCTAGGCATAGTTCGGCACTGCTGGCTGCTGTAGTTCTACCATGGCTGCTGTCAAATTCCACACCAGGCACTTTGGGTCCCTGCGCTGCAGTAGCTCCACGGTCCCATCACGGGGGTTACCTGAACTCCCCTTCGAGCTGCTGATTTTGCCATAGGCTGTGAGCCCAGCTCACGGTTTGAGTACCGGAGCTTGGTGGCTATGCCGCCCTTCCCCTAATGCCATTAGAAGGGAGGGCCGCCGTGCTCAGCCGGGGCCGAGACGCCCCGCTCCTGCAGCGCCGGCTGGAGCTCACCGGCAGCCTATCCCCTTTTGGGCAACCCTGCTTCCGGGCGGGTGCGTCAGGCTGCCCGGGCTGGGGCAGCCGGAGCCCCCCACCCGCAGCCAGAGCCCCCCACCCGCAGCCAGGGCACAGCTGTGGCAAAGCCGGTGCCGGGGGCGGGGCGGGGCGAGGATGGGAGGGTCCGCGTCGGCGCCCCGAAGCCACGCCCCGTCCCGCAGTAGCGCGGGACCACATGGCCAGCCCGGCCAATGGGGGACCGGCTTGGGGCGCTTTAAGAGCCGCGCGCCAGTCGCTGCGCGCTGCAGCAGCGGCCGCCGTGGTTGCCATGGAGACCACGGCCGAGCCGGTCGCTATGGAGACAGCAGCGCCTTGGCTGCCGGGCGGGCGGCGCCGGGAGCTGCGGAGGCACGCGCTGCTCGTCGTGATCGGGGAGATCGGAACAGAACCGGAGCGAGGGGCGCTACGCGACTCCCTGGAGCGCGGTGAGGAGTGGGGCCGCGGCGGAGGGCCCCGGGGCCGGACAGGGGAGGAACTGGCGTCCGAGTGCCGCGGGGATGCAAGCCCGCCCGCGCCCGCCGCGTTGTCCCCGCCGCCACCCGGCTCGATGCGGAGCTGCCGGTGCTCGCCCTGCCCTGCGGCACGGCTGCCCCGCCGCAGGGTTTCGCCCATCCTCCCGCAGGGGCGGCGGTTGCGAGCCCCCTGTCTGGGTGGGGAAAGGAGGACCGCGTGCGGTGGCTGCGGGCAGAGGCAGTGCTCTGCCGGGGCGTGGAGGCGGAGGGGATGGAGGCTGCTTGCGAGCGGGTCCTGGGGCCGCGCGACCCGGGGAGAAGCCCGCCTGAGCTCGGGCGTGGCTCTCGTCCCGGTGGCGCAGCCCGCAGGATTGGCACGGGCGGTCTCAGAGGTGACCGGAGTGTCAGCTTCGGCGAGGACGAGCCCGGTGACAGATGGCAGCAATGACTAGCCCGGCTGGCTCCACTCCTGTGGGCTGGCATGCTCGCAGACCTTCAGGCCATGAATTGCTCTATCTTTTCTTTTCCTTATTTATTTGCATAGGAGAAATGCAATTAGCACCGGGTTTGAATGTCTTAAAGCTTGAGGACGTTTTGTGGTTTGAATTTCCCCAAGTTTCTATTTTATTGGTGGGCCAGTGGACTGCATCTTATTGCTGTCTTACCCCCAACTTCTGTCATACTGGCTGCAGGATTTGTCTTGTTTTGCTGCTCACTGCGGTGCCAGAGGACAGCTGCAAAGGGCCTGTGGTGCTGTGGCCTCTCTGGGGAGCAGCTGCATGGGTCAGAGGCTGAGCCTCAGCAGTGAGTTGCTCCCAGAATGGCACACAGCATAACAGGGCTACTGCCACAACATTCTTCTTGGTTATCCTTATTGTGGTAGTGCACAGGGACCTTGACAATGAATTAGTCTTTGTATATTAGATGCAGTGTTGTTTAAAAGCAAGGGTGCAGGAGGTGAAAGGATGGCTTTATTCAACAGAGGTAGGTCAGACTGTGACCATCTGGCCTCTGAAAGCCCCTCTTAGAAAGGGGTACTCCTGCTTCATGCAGAGCACGATGCTTGTCTTTGATTGGCACTTCACTGGACTGGTGTGTAACCTGCATCCTTATCCATGCTCTGAATCTCTGAAATAGTGACAGATCACAGTATAAACTAATGGGTTTTGCTCTTTGATTCTGCAATCACTGGCCAATAACCTGGGAATTCCCATTGGAAAGAAAAAGCAAATGCACATTTTGCAATATAAATTGTAATTGCCACAGGAGAAGTAAATTCTACAGTTAGTTTTGTCTGTCCAGAAACCTACTGAAATTCTGCCAAGGGCACACACCTCTGCATGAGAGCCATTTAGGCAGTGTTGGTAGATTACTAACAAGAGAATTGAAGTGCTGAGTGAGCTAGGAACCTGGGTTTTGGACTTTCCTCTGCCACTGACTTGGAGTATGACCTCCAGCAAGTCATAGAGGAGTTTTCCCTACTGTGAAATGGGAGAATTCCATCTTGAAATAGACCAAAATCTGCAAATTGGAAGATGGATGTAAAAAGTAAAAATAGTTGAAATGACAGAAAAGTCTTGAGATCTATCAAAAGACAGCATTTCATACTGTTGGAGACAGCTATATTCTTGATTCAAGGAGCTCAAGAAATAGTGCATGCACAATTCCATTTCTCAAGTGATGTCTTGTTGGAGAGGGTTCATGTGAGGCTTGTGTGAGGGTTGAACAGGCTGCTCAGCAGCTTTGATTCCCTCATGAAACAAAGCAGTACCACTAACCAAATGCTCCTGCCCTTCAGAAAGACATTTTTCTGCAACATAAGTACAGTAAGGGGCTTAAAGGCCTCACAGCAATCAGATTCACAAAACTGGCAAATGAAGTTCGCAAGCAAAGTTGATTGTGTTACATATTGTACACCTAGGTAAGGTGTTCTAAAGGATGGAAAATATAGGCTTTGGGTTTGCTTTACTTTTGTCCCATTGGCTGTCTGTGCAAAGGAAAAGACACCGCAAGTTTGTTTTGCTTGTTGTGTTTGTTTTGTTGGGGGTTTTTGGTTGGTTCGTTTGTTTCCCCCAGTCAATAAATTTCTCCCTCTGGCTGATCCAAGAAGTGTGCTTTCCCAGACTTCTTTCAGTACCTTGGTTCAGGAGAATGGAATAATGAATGTAGGTCATCATGGGAACCTGCCTTTTGCTCTGTGTAGTGCTTCCTAGGCAGTAGCATTGTGTATCTGTGGGATGCCTGAACAATAATTATTCTAAAATGCTGTCAAATAAATACTGGTTTTATATTTCTGTTCCTGTGTGACTTTTGTCCAGTTTGGAAACAATATCTGGAAGACTAGGTCTGGTATTAAGATGAAATGCCAATTACCTCAGCAGGAAATAAAGCAGTTCATAAAGGTGTAAAGAAAGAGATGGAAAACTGATGAGTCACATGGTACCTAGGTCAAGCTGTGCATGATCTAAGAGCATGAATATTTAGAAGCCTTAATAGGATGTAGTCTGCACTGTTGAATCAGGATGTAGAGGATCCTAAGTAGTAAGGACAGTGTTCTGGCTCCTGTGCCATGGGATGATAAACTGAGATTGTGGCTAGTGGGGAGAAATTAGGAGTAACTTCATGCTACCTGGAGAAAGTGTTGAATAAATTCTTGCCAGTAGAATGATGAGGGAGATGACAATTTCCTTCTTCCCTTTCCTTACTCTGAAAGAGGATCTACTTTTTCTGCATCTTAGAGGGTGTATCAGTACCTCAAATTGCATTTATTGCTGCAGTAGGACACCATGACAGTGACACAGCAGCTAGAGTCAGCAAGATTTGCCCTGCAGAGTGCTACCTTGTTCCTGTCTGGGTCAGAGTGCTCTTCAGTACTGCATTGAGATGCACTTATATTGGGCATTTGTTTAATCATGTTGTCCAAGAGTATTGCTTAGGAAAACATTTTGCTCCCTGTCTTTTATTAAATATTTCATTTGTTCCTATCCCATGCCCAGCTGAAAGGAACAGATGTTCTGTGACACTGAAGGTGGTGGAAGTTGGGGTTTGGTTTTGGTTTTTTTACCCTGACATTCAGAGGGTTTACTGAGTGCTTGCACACTCTGCAGCACAGACTGGCATGTAATAAAGAAGCTATATTACTCTTTCAGCTGTCACCAGAAAAAGAAATCCAAAGTTTTCTTGAGCTGCCATATATTCTACAGGCCTTGAGACTCCATGAAGTAATGGTTACTAACTCTGTCTTTGTATGCGTAGAAGGGTGAAGCTTGTGTCCTAGAAGATCCTGTTTCCCACCAGTGGCTAGCAGAAGCTGTTGCACAATGGAGTTACTCTGCTGGAGAACTAGAACTGTAGTAGCTGGGAATGGTATCTCCATGAAAAATCAAGATGCTTTACTTGAAAGGAAGCGATATCAGATACTATAAAACTTTGCATTGTATGCAGGAGAGGACGTGTCTCTAGAAGAGGGTGGAGGAGCTCTTAGTGAGCTCCATCAATAAATGCTGGGGCTCAAATTCTTGTTTCTCTAAACTCTCAGAAGTCTAGGGCATTGGCCTTCAACATCTGTACTTCAGCAGCCAGCAACATAAGAAGCTGGAGCAACTATTCCTGCTGATTTCCTGGTTTTGTTGATGGTGCTGAAGTATAGTATCACACC
This sequence comes from Picus viridis, assembly GCA_033816785.1. Lineage (NCBI taxonomy): Eukaryota > Metazoa > Chordata > Aves > Piciformes > Picidae > Picus > Picus viridis. The sequence goes on from CM066590.1 coordinate 14,178,297, forward strand.
ATCTAGGTGAGGCTGCTCCTCACTTGGATATGGAGATCTGTCACCTGTAGTATTTGGTATCAGCCAGAATGTACAACCACTCGCAATGAATTCCGAAGGTGACTTCCCTCCAGCATGGCATGGTGCCACTTGCTATGGGAGCAGATGCTGCCTTCTGCTGTGATATGAAGGCAATTAGCTTACAAAGATTACATAGATTAAAGAGCAAACTGGAAGAGCCTCAGTGGGATCAGGGGCCTTGAGGGAGTAATTACACAGTTTGGGTTGGGAACTTTTGTTACTTGGAAGACACAGGCTACAAGAGCAGAGCAACTGGTATCTCTGAGCTGTTTATTAGTTCAGCCATTCAGTAGACTGTCTCTACTAGTGACCAACACTGGTTAATGCAGATGATGCAGAAGGAACACAGTGTATTTGCTTTGTTAGGCAGTGGTGTCACTTATTTAGCTTCAGTCCCTTGGTAGTTTCACTTGTGTGAAGCCCAAGTTGAATTAAGAGTTGTTCATTGCTTGTACTTCAAGGATAGATGTTTTATGGAAGGTAAGCATCTTATTGACCTCCGCTTCTGAAGACTTTCGCTGTCCTAAGTATGTTCTTTTGGAACAGCATCACTGGTCCTTGTGTGTCCTGTTAACTTCCCTATCTCCACTTCTGTTTCTGGAGTATATGGAATAACAACTCACTGATCTTTTGCTTTTGTTTTTGTGTTTTGGTTTTTTTTTCTTTGCTGGGCAGGAATTCGCTCCTGGAACATTAACACTCTGTCCTGTGACCTGAATCAGCAACTGCGACTCTTCGTGACACGACACCTGGCTCAGTTTTCTTCAGAAGTCAAAGGTCAGCATTTTGGTTTGTCAGCATTCACTTTTCCTTTGGGGCTCGGAAAACAAACTGAACCAAACAAAAATAAAACCCCACAGAATAAAACTGATTGTGATTTGGAATGTCAAAGTCAATTAGTCAGTTATTTGCCCAGGACTTTGCAGACATAAATACTAAAGAAGAAAAATCATCTTAAGGACCAGTTGGATGCAACTTAAAATTCCATGTCTTAGTACTGAGAATAGAGAGAATAGAAACATGCTGTTTAAAAGGCTGTTAAGATAGTAAGATTTATTGTCATCTGTACCTTATTCAGGTGGCACAATGCAGTTTTATTTTGTAAGCTATTTATTATTTATCTTTTCAGTTTTGGAATATACTTTTGTGTACAAAATATCTTGCAGGCAGTATGTAAGACTAGTCAAATGACTTTCCAGATCCCTTTTTTGAAGGCCTAGCTCCCTTTCCTGAAGAAAAACAATAAATAAGAGCGTTATTAAAATGACATTAACAGTTAAATTGTGCTTGCTTACCTTGTGAAAAGCTGTTTGTAATACTTCTATGCAATGTATGTTTAAGTTACTATAGTAAGCACAGATGACACTGTAAAATCTTTTACATAAGACTTTTTTTACAGCTTCCAGTACATTTACACTCTTGTCAAAGCCTCTGAATATATTTTTCCAGTTGGGGAACCTGTTCTTCTAATGGATAACTATGAAAGAAGGTACCTGGACTTTTCTCAAATGTGCCACTGACTGAGAGGTCTCTTGCTTTCCTCTGACTTTTTAACATGGGGCTAGAAAGTCTCCCCCCTGCAGAGCAGTGTGTGTGTGAAACGTCAGTTGAAACACTCAGCAGATCCATCCAGGTTTGAAGCAGCTATAAGAAAATGCTACAAATAGACTAAGCACTAACAATCACCATGAGTATAACATCTGCCCAAGAATTCCTAGAATTCAGGATTGAAACATCTGGATTAACATCAGCAACATTTATCCCCCTCACTTCCTTAACCCTTTTCCAATAAAGTTTTACATGGTGCAAGGTCAAAGGCATACTTCTCAGCACGAGGGAAGTATGCTTTTGGGTATTTGTTGGTCTTGATGTTCAGCTTCTTTTTCTGAAACAGTTCTCTTTACACAAACATTAACAGCTGCTTTCAGCCCAGCTAGGGATTTCCAATAGCTCAACAGCCACTTCAGTGATCTTTTTCTCTCAAATTGTACTTTATTGTCTTCAGAAAACTTTTTATAAATAACTAATGACATAATTGAAAATCAAGCAATTAAGGACAACATTCAAGCTGAATGTGGTAGAGCAAATGCTTGAAATAATGAAACATTGATGAGATACTTTTATTGCCTCTGTAAAAGGATTATCAGAAATATTAAACAAGTTCAAGAATTAGCTTGCATGTTTCTTTGCAGACTTAATGTTTTATACTGAATGCCAGCAGGGTTTGTATAACACTCTAATAACTAGTGGCCTTGCAGACAGATGGCCTTCAGACTCTGAAGCCTTTCATATTCCACCTAATACACATGCTTCACGTCCTACTGATGCCTTTGTTTTGCATTTAATGCCAGCTGAGGATACAGACATGTCTGCCACAGCCACTGAAGATATAGCAAAGTTGCATTATAGTACCTGAAGGCAGCTGTCTTTTTGGATGAGTGCTCTTAGAATGCTATTAACTCAAGTTAGGAGCAGAAGAATCTGGCTTTAGTGCCTCTGTAGAACTTACGGGCAGCTACAAAGAGGATGGAGGCTTTGCCTTCACAAGGGGCAATGAGTGCAAGTTGCATCGTGAGAGGCTTCAACTCAAGGTAAGAAAGAAGTTTGGTTTCTTTTTACGCTGGGAACAATAAGTCACAGAACCTCCACAGGGACCTGGTAAAGCCTCCATCACTGGAGGTTTTCAAGATGTTTTATTTAACAGGGTGGTAGATAATGTCATTTATGTTCCTTTCCCTATGGAAAGGTGGATCAAATGATCTTTTGAGGTCCCTTCCAACTTGGGTTGTTCTGGGAGTTCAACTTTGCAACAGCTCTGGAACAATGAATTTTACTAAGTGGCACAGATGAGGCTGTATTAAGTTACAAACCAGGTACAAAGCAAAGGCAAGTGGGTGATCCACTCTGCACATCTTAGTCTCGAAGCCTGCATTTGATCTTCATTTTACAGTAACAAATATCTTACAGGTTAATGTTTTTACCTGCACAAGTGACTTGTCTTCATCATGGAACTTGGAATGGCTCGGAGGGCCAGGTTGTGCCATAGCCATTTTTCCACTACCCTGGTTGAATTTCAGTGATCAGTCTCAAGTGCATGACAGCTAAGCTGCCTTGTTTATTCCAATTGTATCTCCCAGATAGCACAGATGACAAGTTTGTGTGCTCGAGCAGAAATCATTCTAGACAAGAGGAAAAGACCAACTGATTGTGAAAATTTTATTACAGTGAAAATGTGTTTTCCACAGCTGTGGCATCTTGCTAGAGTCTTCTGTGACATAGGCAATCCAGCTCTTGGCTGTTAATAGAAGGACTACAATCCTCTAAATCTGCATGTTTAGATTGTAAACAAAAGTAAGTGATTAACATTTTTTTCACAGATGTAACAATAATTCTTTGGACTTAACAGATGTGGTTTCTAGTCCTCAAGAAATTTCCGTGCACCATTTGTCTGCCAACAAACTTCTGACTAGTGAAATAAAAACCCAAGCACTTGTCAGCTTCTATACTTCTTTCTTATGTGCTTAAGGGCTGTATTTACTCTCATATTAGCATACTGAGCATGACCTCAAAGATCCTGTGAGTTGCAGTCTCCCCAAATTATAGAATGGCTTATGTTGGAAGAGACCTTAGAGATCATCTACTCCAACCTCCCTGTCATGGGCAGGGATGCCTTTCAATTAGACTCAGCTGCTCAAGGCCTCATCCAACTTGGCCTTGAACACCCCCAAGGAGGAGGCATTCACAAACTCCCTGGGCAACCCATTCCAGAGTCTCACCACCCTTGTACTGAAGAACCTATTCCTAAGATCATCAGCTTCAAGCCATTCTCCTTGTCTTATTGCTAGACACCCTCATGAAAAGTACTTCTTCAGCTTTCCTGTAGGTTCCCTTCAGGTATTGAAAGGCAGCTATAAGATCCCCCAGAGTCTTCTCTTCTCTAGGCTGAACAACCCCAGCTCCCTCAGCCTATCCTCAGAACACAGGTGTTCCATCTCTCAGATCATCTTTATGGTTCTCCTCTGGACTCTGTCCAACAGCACTGTGTCCTTCTTAGGATGGGAACACCAGAACTGGATGCAGTATTAAAAGGAGGGGGTCTCACAAGAGCAGAATAAAGGGGAAGAGTCATCTCTCTCAACCTGCTGGCTGCACTCCTCTTGATCTGGTTTGCTTTCTGAACTGCAGTAGCACACTGCCAGTTCATGTTGAGTTTCTCTTCAATTAATACACTCAAGTCTTTCTTCAGAGCTACTCTCGGCTCACTCTGCACCCAGCCTGGATTTCCACCTGGGATTGGCCCAACCCAGATAATGCCAGATAACTGAAAAGAATATCTCTGTGGGACCTGCAAGCTCCACCAGAACCTACCAGTTAGATATACTTGAATCAGTCACTTGTGCATTCTGTAAGAATGCTGTGTGCTGGGGTAGGTGGTTGTGCTCATTTGAGCCAAAGGTACACCCAGCACAGTGACAAAAATGGATGCGTGGGCAAGAGTGTAAGATGAGTGCATAAAATACTTCCTCCTTGTAACAACCCAGCTCATATCTCTTTCCAGCTCCTGGAGAAGTATGTGTTCTGGGTGTTTGGTAACACTCAGCACTTCTCAACTTCCACGAAGTTTTTCAGTCCTTCTGTACCAGCAGTAAAAATTCTGGCAAGGAATAGAACAGTTCATTGACATGTTGCAGGAAGAAACTTGCAACCTCTTATTTCCTTGAATCCTTATTCCTGTCTGATCTTATTTTGATGTACCTTCCGACACTGGACCATTCCTGTCTAATCTAGTTGTGTTATAGGCTTGGCATATTTGCTTTCTCATTATTTCTCCAGATTTGAGATCTGGTTTACCTAATGGTTCCTCACAAGGAAGCTATTCCACACCTTTCATCTTTATTGTTTTATTAATGTCTTCCAGGCCTACCTCTGGATCAGAAGTGTGTAATGTTCAAAGTAGGGTAGTTATCTATTTACACAGTATCACAAGATTTTTTCTTTTCTTCTTCTCTTGGTAGATGATAGACATATCTATTCACTTTCTGACTGCTGCTGAGTTTTGACCTGACTCCTGAATACAAATAAGACTGTGGTGAACTCAAGATCTCTCCCACATGGTGACAAGTTACCTCTATTTAGCAACAGTGTAATTTAAGCTGTGATTTATACACATAAATAAAATGCAAATGAACCTCAGCATTGCGCAGCCCCCTCAGTAGTTCACCCTCAGCCATGCTAATAACTTGCTATTATCCATAAGCTTTGCCACCAATCCGCTTTCCTGCTTTGCATGTCGCTGATGAATGTGGAGAACAGCACAAGTCCTAGTGTAGGCATATCTGACATGCCTTATGAAATAATAATCACACTATATCAATACAACCTTTAAGATTTTGACAAGCTTATTTGGTTTTTATTAAGAAGTAAGGTCATATTTTCTGTAATGCCAAGCTGACTGAGGTTCATTTTGCATTCTATTTGAATCTTTATTGCTGATGAGGTTTCCAGTCTTCTAGGACTTAAATGCCAGAGCGCTGGAGCTCAGTGCTCAGATTGGGAGCTGAAAGCTTCTTAGTCAAACTCTTAGATCTTGTACAGAAATTATCTGTATGTAAACACTTAGTTTGATTGCTGCAATCTCTCACCACCGTTGCTATTAAAATAGAAATAATTTTGTTGTTTCTAAAATACATTCTTAATTTCTTCCAAATAGAGCGCAGAAATATTTGCTGGGTATTTCTAGTTCTATCTCACCTGCAGAGGTAAGTTTCAAAACAAGGCATAGCACAAAGGCAAAAATGTTTGAAATAACCCTGTTGTTTCAAAATGCTGCTTTTCACTATCTCTAACGTGGTTTTGCTGCTAAGAGACCTACGTTGGAAGCTACACATTTTCAGAGTTTTCTTTGATGATAATGTCACGCTGCATTTTGTGTATTTGAAGCCAGCATCCTAAAGCTTCTTTGGAAGGCCAGGCTAGGAAGTTGCCAGGGTTAATCTTTGGTTTTGCTTTTGCATATTTCAAAATATTTTTTTGTTCCTGAGGCACACATTGTGGCTCTCATTGTGATACCCCAA